>JAROYE020000047.1:272500-332204 GCA_029619315.2 Dynastes maya
AACCTGACAGATCGACTCCATGTAAAACGCAGACTCGTTTTGTGCGCGCACACGCACTTACTGACGCCTACATGCGTTAGGTGCATGAATGTGATTCTCTGCTCAAGCGGAGCACTTTGAGTTGTTTCGCTGAACCCGAGCGCTTCGATAACGCTCTAGATGTGACAGATCGAATGCGTGTGACACGCAGACACGTCATCTGCGCGCACACGAACGTAGCTGTCGCATATGTGCGTTTAACGCACGTTTGTGATTCTCAGCTCAAGGGGAGCACATTGAGCTGTTTCTCTGAACTCGAGCGTTTCGATTAAACTCTAAACGTGACAGATCGACTCCACGTGACATGTTGACAAGTTTCCTACGCGCACGCGCACGTAGCTGTCTCCTATATGCGTTAAATGAACGTTGGTTTTTCTCGGCTCAAGCGGAGCACATTGAGCTGTTTCTCGGAACTCGAGCGTGGCGATTGCGCTCTAAACGTGACAGATCGACAGCTACGTGCCCGTGCGCGTGAGAAACGTGTTAACATGTCACGTGGAGTCGATCTGCCACGTTTAGAGCGCAATCGGCACGCTCGAGTTCCGAGAAACAGCTCAATGTGCTCCGCTTGAGCCGAGAAAAACCAACGTGCATTTAAGGCATATGGGCGACAGATACGAGGGTGTGCGCGTAGAAAACGTGTTAACATGTCACGTGGAGTCGATCTGTCACGTTTAGAGCGCAATCGGCACGCTCGAGTTCCAAGAAACAGCTCAATGTGCTCCGCTGGAGCCGAGAAAAACCAACGTGCATTTAAGGCATATGGACGACAGCTATGAGCGTGTGCGCGTAGAAAACGTATCAGCATGTCACGTGGAATCGATCTGTCACGTTTAGAGCGCAATCGGCACGCTCGAGTTCCGAGAAACAGCTCAATGTGCTCCGCTTGAGCCGAGAGTCACAGACGTGCATTTAAGGCATATGGGCGACAGCTACGAGCGTGTGCGCGTAGAAAACGTGTTAACATGTCACGTGGAGTCTATCTGTCACCTTTAGAGCGCAATCGGCTCGCTCGAGTTCCGAGAAACAGCTCAATGTGCTCCGCTTGAGCCGAGAAAAGGCAACGTGCATTTAAGGCATATGGGCGACAGCTACGAGCGTGTGCGCGTAGAAGACGTGTTAACAAGTCACGTGGAGTCTATCTGTCACGTTTAGAGCGCAATCGGCACGCTCGAGTTCCGAGAAACAGCTCAATGTGCTCCGCTTGAGCCAAAAAAAACCAACGTGCATTTAAGGCATATGGGCGACAGCTACGAGCGTGTGCGCGTAGAAAACGTGTTAACAAGTCACGTGGAGTCTATCTGTCACGTTTAGAGCGCAATCGGCACGCTCGAGTTCCGAGAAACAGCTCAATGTGCTCCGTTTGAGCCGAAAAAAAACCCACGTGCTTTAAGGCATATGGGCGACAGGTACGAGCGTGTGCGCGTAGAAAACGTGTTAACATGTCACGTGGAGCCGATCTGTCACGTTTAGAGCGCAATCGGCACGCTCGAGTTCCGAGAAACAGCTCAATGTGCTCCGTTTGAGCCGAGAAAAACCTACGTGCATTTAAGGCATATGGGCGACAGCTACGAGCGTGTTCGCGTAGAAAACGTGTTAACATGTCACGTGGAGTCGATCTGTCACGTTTAGAGCGCAATCGGCACGCTCGAGTACCGAGAAATAGCTCAATGTGTTCCGCTTGAGCCGAGAATCACCAACGTGCATTTAAGGCATATGGGCGACAGCTACGAGCGTGTGCGCGTAGAAAACGTATTAACATGTCACGTGGAGTCGATCTGTCACGTTTAGAGCGCAATCGGCACGCTCGAGTTCCGAGAAACAGCTCAATGTGCTCCGCTTGAGCCGAGAAACACAAACGTGCATTTAAGGCATATGGGCGACAGCTACGAGCGTGTGCGCGTAGAAAACGTGTTAACATGTCACGTGGAGTCGATCTGTCACGTTTAGAGCGCAATCGGCACGCTCGAGTTCCGAGAAACAGCTCAATGTGCTCCGCTTGAGCCGAGAAAAACCAACGTGCATTTAAGGCATATGGGCGACAGCTACGAGCGTGTGCGCGTAGAAAACGTATAACATGTCACGTGGAGTCGATCTGTCACGTTTAGAGCGCAATCGGCACGCTCGAGTTCCGAGAAACAGCTCAATGTGCTCCGCTTGAGCCGAGAAAACCTACGTGCATTTAAGGCATATGGGCGACAGCTACGAGCGTGTGCGCGTAGAAAACGTGTTAACATGTCACGTGGAGTCTATCTGTCACCTTTAGAGCGCAATCGGCTCGCTCGAGTTCCGAGAAACAGCTCAATGTGCTCCGCTTGAGCCGAGAAAAGGCAACGTGCATTTAAGGCATATGGGCGACAGCTACGAGCGTGTGCGCGTAGAAGACGTGTTAACAAGTCACGTGGAGTCTATCTGTCACGTTTAGAGCGCAATCGGCACGCTCGAGTTCCGAGAAACAGCTCAATGTGCTCCGCTTGAGCCAAAAAAAACCAACGTGCATTTAAGGCATATGGGCGACAGCTACGAGCGTGTGCGCGTAGAAAACGTGTTAACATGTCACGGGGAGTCGATCTGTCACGTTTAGAGCGCAATCGGCACGCTCGAGTTCCGAGAAACAGCTCAATGTGCTCCGCTTGAGCCGAGAAAAACAACGTGCATTTAAGGCATATGGGCGACAGCTACGAGCGTGTGCGCGTAGAAAACGTGTTAACAGTCACGTGGAGTCGATCTGTCACGTTTAGAGCGCAATCGGCACGCTCGAGTTCCGAGAAACAGCTCAATGTGCTCCGCTTGAGCCGAGAAAAACCACGTGCATTTAAGGCATATGGGCGACAGCTACGAGCGTGTGCGCGTAGAAAACGTGTTAACATGTCACGTGGAGTCGATCTGTCACGTTTGGAGCGCAATCGGCACGCTCGAGTTCCGAGAAACAGCTCAATGTGCTCCGCTTGGGCCGAGAATCACAAACGTGCATTTAAGGCATATGGGCGACAGCTACGAGCGTGTGCGCGTAGAAAACGTATTAACATGTCACGTGGAGTCGATCTGTCACATTTAGAGCGCAATCGGCACGCTCGAGTTCCGAGAAACAGCTCAATGTGCTCCGTTTGAGCCGAGAAAAACCTACGTGCATTTAAGGCATATGGGCGACAGCTACGAGCGTGTGCGCGTAGAAAACGTATTAACATGTCACGGGAGTCGATCTGCACGGTTTAGACGCAATCGGCACGCTCGAGTTCCGAGAAACAGCTCAATGTGCTCCGCTTGAGCCGAGCAAAAACCAACGTGCATTTAAGGCATATGGGCGACAGCTACGAGCGTGTGCGCGTAGAAAACGTTTAACATGTCACGTGGAGTCGATCTGTCACAGTTTGGAGCGCAATCGGCACGCTCGAGTTCCGAGAAACAGCTCAATGTGCTCCGTTTGAGCCGAGAAAACCTACGTGCATTTAAGGCATAGGGCGACAGCTACGAGCGTGTGCGCGTAGAAAACGTTGTAACATGTCACGTGGAGTCGATCTGTCACGTTTAGATCGCAATCGGCACGCTCGAGTTCCGAGAAACAGCTCAATGTGCTCCGTTTGCGCCGAGAAAAACCTACGTGCATTTAAGGCATATGGGCGACAGCTACCAACGTGTTCACGTAGAAAACGTGTTAACATGTCACCCCCCCCCCTTTTTTTTTTTGAGTTCCGAGAAACAGCTCAATGTGCTCCGTTTGCGCCGAGAAAAACCTACGTGCATTTAAGGCATATGGGCGACAGCTACGAGCGTTGCGCGTAGAAAACGTGTTAACATGTCACGTGGAGTCGATCTGTCACGTTTAGAGCGCAATCGGCACGCTCGAGTTCCGAGAAACAGCTCAATGTGCTCCGCTTGAGCCGAAAAAAACCAACGTCCATTTGAGGCATATGGGCGACAGCTACGAGCGTGTGCGCGTAGAAAACGTGTTAACATGCCACGGGAAGTCGATCTGTCACGTTTAGAGCGCAATCGGCACGCTCGAGTTCCGAGAAACAGCTCAATGTGCTCCGCTTGAGCCGAGAAAAACTAACGTGCATTTAAGGCATATGGGCGACAGCTACGAGCGTGTGCGCGTAGAAAACGTGTTAACGTTGCACGCGGAGTCGATCTGCCACGTTTAGAGCGCAATCGGCACGCTCGAGTTCCGAGAAACAGCTCAATGTGCTCCGCTTGAGCCGAGAAAAACCAACGTGCATTTAAGGCATATGGGCGACAGCTACGAGCGTGTGCGCATAGAAAACGTGTTAACATGTCACGTGGAGTCGATCTGTCACGTTGAGCGCAAACGGCACGCTCGAGTTCCGAGAAACAGCTCAATGTGCTCCGCTTGGGCCGAGAATCAAAACGTGCATTTAAGGCATATGGGCGACAGCTACGAGCGTGTGCGCGTAGAAAACGTATTAACATGTCCACGTGGAGTCGATCTGTCACATTTAGAGCGCAATCGGCACGCTCGAGTTCCGAGAAACAGCTCAATGTGCTCCGTTTGTGCCGAGAAAAACCTACGTGCATTTAAGGCATATGGGCGACAGCTACGAGCGTGTGCGCGTAGAAAACGTATTAACATGTCACGTGGAGTCGATCTGTCACATTTAGAGCGCAATCGGCACGCTCGAGTTCCGAGAAACAGCTCAATGTGCTCCGTTTGAGCCGAGAAAAACCTACGTGCATTTAAGGCATATGGGCGACAGCTACGAGCGTGTGCGCGTAGAAAACGTGTTAACATGTCACGTGGAGTCGATCTGTCACGTTTAGATCGCAATCGGCACGCTCGAGTTCCGAGAAACAGCTCAATGTGCTCCGTTTGCGCCGAGAAAAACCTACGTGCATTTAAGGCATATGGGCGACAGCTACGACCGTGTTCGCGTAGAAAACGTGTTAACATGTCACGTGGAGTCGATCTATCACGTTTAGAGCGCAATCGGCACGCTCGAGTTCCGAGAAACAGCTCAATGTGCTCCGCTTTGAGCCGAGAATCACTACGTGCATTTAAGGCATATGGGCGACAGCTACGATCGTGTGCGCGTAGAAAACGTGTTAACATGTCACGTGGAGTCGATCTATCCGTTTTTATACGCGCCATCGGCACGGCCTCGCGTTCCGAAACAGCTCATGTGCTCCGCTTGAGCCGAGAATCACTAACGTGCATTTAAGGCATATGGGCGACAGCTACGAGCGTGTGCGCGTAGTAACAACGTGTTTAACATGTCCGTGGGAGTCGATCTATCACGTTTAGGAAGCGCAATCGGCTACGCTCGGTTCCGATAAACAGCTCATGTGGCTCCGCTTGAGCCAGAATCACTACGTGCATTAAGGCATATGGCGACATGCTACGTAGCTGTCGCCCATATGCCTTTACATTGCACGTTAGTGATTCTCGCTCAAGCGGAGGCACATTGAAGCTGTTTCTCGGACCTCGATCGTGCCGATTGCGCTCTAACGTGATAGGTCGAATCCACGTGACATGTTAACACCGTTTTTCTACCGGCGCACACGCTCGTAGCTGTCGCCCATATGCCTTAAATGCACGTTATGATTCTCGGCTTCAAGCGGAGCACATTGGCTGTTTCTCGGAGAACTTCGAGCGTGCCGATTGCGGCTCTAACTAAACGTGGATAGATCGACTCCACGTGACATGTTACACGTTTTTCTACGCGCACGAACGCTTCGTAGCTGTCGCCCATATGCCTTAAATGCACGTTAGTGATTATCGCTCAAGCGGAGCCTATTGAGCTTTTCTCGGAACTCTCACAGGGGGGGGCGTGCCGATTGCGCTCTAACTGATAGATCGCTCCACGTGACATGTAACACGTTTTCTACGCGCACACGCGCACGTAGCTGTCGCCCTATGCCTTAAATCACGTTAGTGATTCTCGGCCTCAAGCGGAGCACCTTGAGCTGTTTCTCGGAACTCGAGAGTGCCGATTGCGCTTCTAAACGTGATAGATCACTCCACGGTGACTGTTAACCTTTTTCACGCGCACACGCTCGTAGCTGTCGCCCATATGCACTTAAATGCACGTTATTGATTCTCGGCTCAGCGGAGCACATTGAGCTGTTCTCGGAACTCGAGCAGTGGCCGATTGCGCTCTAACGTGATAGATCACTTCCACGTGACATGTTATACACGTTTTCCCTACGCGCACACTGCTCGTAGCTGTCGCCCATATGCCTTAAATGCAGTTTAGTGATCTCGGCTCAAGCGGAGCACATTGATCTGTTGCTCCGAACTCGAGCGTGCCGATTGCGCCTCTAAACGTGATGATCGACTCCCACGTGACATGTAACACGTTTTCTACGCGCACACCTCGTATCTGTCGCCCATATGCCTTAAATGCCCGTTAGTGATTCTCGGCTCAAGCGGAGCACATTGGCTGTTGTCTCGGAACTCGAGCGTGCCGATTGCGCTCTAAACGTGATAGATCGACTCCACGTGACCATGTTAACACGTTTTTCTAACGGCGCACACGCTCGTAGCTGTCGCCATATGCCCTTAAATGCACGGTTAGTGGATTCCGGCTCAACGGACACATTGAGCGTTTCTCGGACTCGAGGCGTGCCGATTGCGGCTTCTAAACGTGATAGATCGAACTCCACCGTACATGGTTAACACGTTTTCTGTTTTCTACGCGCACACGCTCGTAGCTGTCGCCCATTAGCCTTAATGCACGTTAGTGATTCTCGCTCAAGCGGAGCACCATTGGCTGTTTCTCGGACTCGAGCTGCCGATTGCGCTTAAACGGAATAGATCGACTCCACGTGACAGTTAACACGTTTTTCTACGCGCGACACGCTCGTAGCTGTCGCCATATGCCTTAAATGCACGTTTTAGTGATTCTCGGCTCAGCGAGCACATTGAGCTGTTTCTCGGAACTCGCGCGTGCCGATTGCGCTCTAAACGTGATAGATCGACTCCACGTGGACTGTTAACTCCACGTTTTCTACGCGCACACGCCGTAGCTGTCGCCCAATGCCTAAATGCACTTAGTGATTCTCGATCAGCGGAGCACTTGAGCTGTTTCTCGGAACTCGAGCGTGGCCGATTGCGCTCTAAACGTGATGATCGACTCCACGTGGACATGTTAACACGTTTTTTCTACGCCGCACACGCTCGAGCTGTCGCCCATATGCCTTAAATTCACGTTAGTGATTCTCGGCTCAAGCGGAGCACATTGAGCTGTTTCTCGGAACTCGAGCGTGCCGATTGCGCTCTAAAAGAAAAAACGTGATAGATCTGAACTCCACGTGACATGTTTAACAACGTTTTTCTACGCGCACCGCTCGTAGCTTGTCGCCCATATGCCTTAAATGCACGTTAGTGATTCTCGGCTCAAGCGGAGCACATTGAGCTGTTTTGCTCGGAACTCGAGCGTGCCGATGCGCTCTAAACGTGATAGATCGACTCCACGTGGACATGTTTTAACACGTTTTTCTACGCGCACACGCTCGTAGCTGTCGCCCATATGCCTTAAAACTGCACGTTATGATTCTCGCTCAGCGAGCACATTGAGCTGTTTCTTCCTCGAACTCGAGCGTGCCGATTGCGCTCTAAACGTGATAGATCGACTCCACGGTACATGTTTAACACGTTTTCACGGCGCCACAACGCTCGTAGCTGTCGCCCATATGCTTAAATGCACATTTGTGATTCTCGGCTCAAGCGGACACATTGAGCTGTTTCTCGGACCCCGAGCGTGCCGATTGCGCTCTAAACGTGATAGATCACTCCACGTGACATGTTAACACGTTTTCCTACGCGCCCACGCTCGTAGCTGTCGCCCATCTGCCTTAATTCATGGTTTTTAGTGATTCTCGGCTCAAGCGGAGCACATTTGACTAGCTGTTTCTCGGAACTCGAGCGTGCCGATTGCGCTCTAAACCGTGATAGATTCGGACTCCCACGTGACATGTTAAGCACGTTTTTCTACGCGCACACGCTCGTAGCTGTCGCCCATATGCTTTAAATGCACGTTGGTGATTTCTCGCTCAAGCGGAGCACATTGAGCTTTTCTCGAACTTCGAGCGTGCCGGATTGCGCTCTAAACGTGATAGATCGGACTCCCACGTGACATTGTTAACACTTGTCTCGCGCACACGCTCGTAGCTGTCCCGCCTATGGCCTTAAATGCCACGTTAGTGATTCTCGGCTCAGCGAGCCATTGAGCTGTTTTCTCCGGACTCGAAGCGTGCCGATTGCGGCTTCTAAACGTGGATAGAATCGCCTCCACGTGACATGTAACACGTTTTCTACGCGCACACGCTCGTAGCTGTCGTGCCCATATGCCTTAAATGCACGTGTGATTCTCGGCTCAAGCGGAGCACATTGAGCTGTTTCTCGGAACTCGAGCGTTGCCGATTTGCGCTCTAAACGTGATAGATTCGACTCCACGTGACATGGTAACACGTTTTCATACGCGCAACACGCTCGTAGCTGTCGCCCATATGCCTTAAATGGAACGTTAGTGATCTCGGCTCAAGCGGAGCACATTGAGCTGTTTCTCGAAATCGAGCGTGCCGATTGCGCTCTACTAAACGTGATAGATCGCCTCCACGGGACCATGTTTAACACGTTTTCCTACGCGCCAACACGCTCGTAGCTGTCGCCCATATGCCTTAAAATGCACGTTTTAGTGATTCTCGGCTCAACAGCGGATCCATTGAGCGTTTCTCCGAACTTCGAGCGTGCCGATTGCGCTCTAAACGTGATAGATCGACTCCACGTGCATGTTAACACTTTTCTACGCGCACACCTCGTAGCTTGTCGCCCATATGCCTTAAAGGCAGTTAGTGATTCTCGGGCTCAGCGGAGCACTTGAGCGGTTTCTCGGACCGAGCGTGCCATTGCGCTTCTAAACTGAATAGATTCGACCTCCACGTGACATGTTAACACGTTTTCTACGCGCACGACTCTTCGGTAGCTGGTCGCCCATATGCCTTAAATTGCACGTTAGTGATTCTCGGCTCAAGCGGAGCACTTGAGCTGTTTCCTTCTCGGAACTGGCGTGCCCGATTGCGCTCTAAACGTGATAGATCACTCCACGTGACATGTTAACACGTTTCTTACGCGCACACTCTCGTAGCTGTCGCCATATGGCCCTTAAATGCACGTTAGTGAATTCTCAGGCTCAAGCTGAGCACATTGAGCTGTTTCTCGGAACTCGAGCGTGCCGATTGCGCTCTAAACGTGATAGATCGACTCCACGTGACATGTTAACACGTTTTCTACGCGCACACGCTCGTAGCTGTCGCCCATATGCATTAAATGCACGTTAGTGATTCTCGGCTCAAGCGGAGCACATTGAGCTGTTTCTCGAAAATCGAGCGTGCCGATTGCGCTCTAACGTATAGTCGACTCCACGTGACATGTTAACACTTTATCTACGCGCCAACGCTCGTAGCTGTCGCCCGATGCCTTAAATGCCGTTTATGGATTCTCGGCTCAAAGCGGAGCACATTGAGCTGCTGTTTCTCGGAACTGCGAGCGTGCCGATTTGCCTCTAAACGTGATAGATCGACTCCACGTGACTGTTAACACGTTTTCTGTACGCGCACACGCTCGTAGCTTGTCGCCCATATGCCTTAAATGCACGTTAGTGATTCTCGGCTTCAAGCGGAGCACATTGAGCTGTTTTCTCGAACTCGAGCGGCCCGATTGCGCTCTAAACGTGATAGATCGCCTCCACGTGACATGTTAACACGTTTTCTACGCGCACCGGCTCGTAGCTGTCGCCCATATGCCTTTAAATGCACGGTTAGTGATTCTCGGCTCAAGCGGAGCACATTGAGCCTGTTTCTCGGAACTCGAGCGTGCCGATTGCGCCTATAACGTGATAGATCGACTTCACGTGACATGTTAACACGTTTTCTACGCGCACAAGCTCGTAGCTGTCGCCCATATGCTTAAAAAAATGCACGTTTAGTGATTCTCGGCTCAAGCGGAGCACATTGAGGCTGTTTCTCCGGAACTCGAGCTGCCGATTGCGCTCTAAACGTGATCCAGATCACTCCACGTGACATGTTAACACGTTTTCTACGCGCACACGCTCGTAGCTGTCGCCATATGCCTTAATGCACGTTAGTGATTCCTCGTCTCAAGCGGCACCATTGGCTGTTTCTCGGAACTCGCCGTGCCGGATTGCGCTCTAAACGTGATTAGATCGACTCCACGTGACTGTTAACAACGTGTTTCTACCGCACACGCTCGTAGCTGTCGCCCATAATGCTTAAATGCAACGTTGTGATTCTCTCGGCTCAGCGCGCACATTGAGCTGTTTTCTCGGACTCAGCGTGCCGATTGCGCTCTAACGTGTAGATCGACTCCACTGGACATGTTAACACGTTTTCTACGCGCCCACCGCTACGTATCTGTCGCCCTCATATGCCTTAAATGCACGTTAGTGATTCTCGGCTCAAGCGGAGCACATTGAGCTGTTTCTCGGAACTCGAGCGTGCCGATTGACGCTCGCTAAAAACGTGATAGATCGACTCCACGGACATGTTAACACTCACGTTTTTCTACGCGCACACCTTCGTAGCTGTCGCCCATATGCCTGTAATGCACGTTAGTGATTGCTCGGCTCAAAAGCGGAGCACATTGAGCTGTTTCCCGGAACTCGAGCGTGCCGATTGCGCTCTAAACGTGCTAGATCGACTCCACGTGACATGTTAACACGTTTTCTAAACGCGACTCCGCTCGTCGCTGTCGCCCAATGATGCCTTAAATGGCATCGTTAGTGATTCTCGCTCAAGCGGAGCACATTGATCTGTTTCTCGGAACTCGAGCGTGCCGATTGCGCTCTAAACGTGATATATCGACTCCCGTGACATGTTAACACGTTTTCTACGCGCACACGCTCGAGCTGTCGGGGCCCTCTGCCTTAAATGCACGATAGTGATTCTCGGCTCAAGCGGAGCACCTTGAGCTGTTTTCTCGGACCTCGGAGCGTGCCGATTGCGCCTCTAAACGTGATAGAATCGACTCCACGTGACATGTTAACACGTTTCATTACGCGCCAACGCTCGTCAGCTGTCGGCCCATAAAATGCCTTAATGCACGTTAGTGATTCTCGTCTCAGCGGAGACATTGAGCTGTTTTCTCGGAACTCGAACGTGCCGATTGCGCTCATTAAACGTGATAGACGAGGTGACCTCCACGTGACATTTAACACGTTTTCTACGCGCCAACGCTCGTAGCTTGTCGCCCATATGCCTTTAAATGCCACTGTTTGTGTTTTCTCGGCTCAAGCGGAGCACATGAGCTGTTTCTTCTCAACTCGAGCGTGCCGATTGCGCTCTAAACGTGATAGATCGACCCACGTGACATTTTAACACGTTTTCTACGCGCACAGATCGCTTCGTAGCTGTCGCCCAATGCCTTAAAATGCACGTTCGTGATTCTCGGCTCAAGCGGATCCATTGAGCTGTTTCTCGGAACTCGAGCGGCCCGAATTGCGCTCTAAACGTGATAGATCGACCCCCACGTGACTGTTAACACGTTTTCTACGCGCACCCGCTCGTAGCTGTCGCCCATATGCCTTAAATGCACGTTTTTTTCTTTTTTTAGTGATTCTCGGCTCAGCGGAGCACATTGAGGCTGTTTCTCCGGACTTCCGAGCGTGCCTATTCGCTCGAAACTGATAGATTCGCTCCCACGTGACATGTTAACACGTTTTCTACGCGCGACTGACGCTCGTAGCTGCGCCCATATGCCTTAAATGCACGTTAGTGTTCTTCGGCTCAGCGAGCACATGGAGCTGTTTCTCGGAACTCGAGCGTGCCGATTGCGCTCTAACCGATGATAGATTCGCTTCTCCACGTGGACATTTACACGTTTTTCTACGCGCACACGCTCGTAGCTGTCGCCCATATGCCTTAAATGCCGTTAGGATTCTCGCTCAAGCGGAGCACATTGAGCTGTTCTCGGAACTCGAGCGTCCCATTGCGCTCTAAACGTGATAGATCGACTCCCACGCTGACATGTTCCACGTTTTCTACGCGCACACGCTCGTAGCTGTCGCCCGATGCCTTAAATGCACGTTAGTGATTCCTCGGCTCAAGCGGAGGCAATTGAGCTGTTTCTCGAACTCCGAGCGTTCCGATTGCGCTCGTAAACGGTAGATCGACTCCACGTGACATGTTAACACGTTTTCTACGCCGCACACCTCGTAGCTGTCCGCCCATATGCCTTAAATGCCCGTTAGTGATTCTCCGCTCACGCGGAGCACATTGAGCTGTTTCTCGAACTTTTCCCCCCCCCGGGGGGGGGGAAAGCCGGGGTTTTGCCGATTGCCGCTCTAACCGTGATAGAATCGCTCCACGTGACATTATACCGTTTTCTTACGCGCACTACGCTCGTAGCCTGTCGCCCATATGCCTTAAATGCACGTTATGATTCTCGGCTCAAGCGGAGCACATTGAGCTGTTTCTCGCAACTCGAGCGTGCCGAATGCGCTCTAAACGTGATAGATCGACTCCACGTGACATTGTTAACACGTTTTCTACGCGCACACGCTCGTAGCTGTCGCCCATATGCCTTAAATGCACGTTAGTGGGTCTCGGCTCAAGCGGAGCACATTTAGCTGACTTTCTCGGAACTCGAGCGTGCCGATTGCGCTCTAAACGTGATAGATCGACTCCACGTGACATGTTAACAAGTTTTCTACGCGCACACGCTCGTAGCTGTCGCCCATATGCCTTAATGCACGTTTGTGATTCTCGGCTCAAGCGGAGCACATTGAGCTGTTTCTCGGAACTCGAGCGTGCAGATTGCGCTCTAAACGTGATAGATCGACTCCACGTGACAGTTAAACCACGTTTTCCTACGCGCACACGCTCGTAGCTGTCGCCCCATCTGCCTTAAAATGCACGTTAGTGATTCTCTGCTCAAGCGGAGTCACTTGAGCTGTTTCTTCTTCTCGGGGGAACTCGAGCGTGCCGATTGCGCTCGTTAAACGTATAGATCGACTCCACGTGCATGTTAACACGTTTCTACCGACACCTCCTCGTAGCTGTCGCCCATATGCATTAATGCACGTTTTGTGATTCTCGGCTCAAGCGGAGCACATTGAGCTGTTTCTCGAAACCCGAGCGTGCCGATTGCGCTCTAAACGTGATAGATCGACTCCACACTGTGACATGTTAACACGTTGTCTACGCGCACACGCTCCGTACTGTCGCCCATATGCCTTTAATGCACGTTTAGTGATTCTCGGCTCAAGCGGAGCACATTGACTGTTTCTTCGGGGAACTCGAGCGTGCCGAGTGCGCTCTACTAAACGGGAATAGATCGACTCCCGTGACGATGTAACCGTATTTCTACGCGCACACTCTCGTAGCTGTCCCGCCCATATGCATTAAATGCACGTTAGTGATTCTCCGCTCAAGCGGAGCACATTGAGCTGTTTCTCGGAACTCAGAGCGTGCCGATTGCGCTTCTAAACGTGATAGATCACTCACGTTACATGTAACACGTTTTTACCGCAACACGCTCGTAGCTGTCGCCCTACGCCTTAAATGCACGTTAGTGTTCTCGCTCAAGCGGAGCACATTTGAGCTTTTTCTCGGAACTCGAGCGTGCCGATTGCGCTCTAAACGTGTAGAGTAGACTCCACGTGACATCGTTAACCCGTTTTCTAACGCGCCCACGCTCGTAGTCTGTCGCCCATAGCCTTAAATGCACGTTCGTGATTCTCGGACTCAAGCGGAGCAACATGAGCTGGTTTCTTCTCGGAACCTTATCGAGCGTGCCGATTGCGCTCATAAACGTGATTAGATCGACTCCACGTGGACATGTTAACACTTTTTACGCGCACACCGATCGTAAGCTTTCGCCCAATGCCTTAAATGCACGTTTAGTGATTCTCGGCTCAAGCGGGAGCACTTGATCTGTTTCTCGGAACTCGAGCGTGCCGATTGCGCTCTAAACGTGATAGATCGACTCCACGTGACATGTTAACACGTTTTCTACCGCACACGCACCGCTCGTAGCTGTCGCCCATATGCCCTTTAAATGCACCGTTAGTGTTCTCGGCTCAAGCGGAGCACATTGGGGGGGATCTGAGTTTCTCGGAACTCGAAGCGTGCCGTGACGCGCTCTAAACGTGATAGATCGACTCCACGTGACATGTTTACACGTTTTCTACGCGCACACCTCGTACTGTCGCCCATATGCCCGTAAATGCACGTTTTAGTGATTCTCGGCTCAAGCGGACACATGAGCTGTGTTCTCGGAACTCGAGCGTGCCGATTGCGCTTCGTAAAGGATAGATCGACTCCACGGACATGTTAACACGTTTTTTCTACGCGCACACGCTCGAGCTTGGTCGCCATATGCCTTAAATGCACGTTAGTGATTCTCGCTCAAGCGGAGCCATTGAGCTGTGTCTCGGAACTCAGAGCGTGCCCGATTGCGCTCTAAACTGATAGATCGACTCCACGGTGACATTTAAACCGTTTTCTAGCGCGCACACGCCTCAGTAGCTGTAGCCCTATGCCTTAAATGCACGTTTAGTGATTCTCGCTCAAGCGGAGCACTTGAGCTTGTTTGTTCTCGAACTCGAGCGTGCCGATTGCGCTCTCAACGTGATAGATCGACTCAACCACGTGACATTTAACACGTTTTCTAACGCGCACCACGCTCGTAGCGTCGCCCCGTTTCGTTATATGCCTTAAATGCACGTTATGATTCTCGCTCAAGCGGAGCACATTGAGCTGTTTCTCGGAATCGAGCGTGCCCCTGATTTGCGCTCTAAACGTGATAGATCGACTCCACGTGACATGTTAACACGTTTTCTACGCGCACGAGACGCTCTAGCTGTCGCCCATATGCCTTAAATGCACGTTGAGTGATTCTCCGGCTCAAGCGTAGCACATTGAGCTGTTTCTCGGAACTCGATGCGTGCCCGATTGCGCTCGTACGTGATAGATCGACCGTCCACGTGACATGTTAACACTTTTTCTAACACGCGCACGACGGGACACGCTCGGAGCTGTCGCCCATATGCCTTAAATGCACGGTTAGTGATTCTCGCTCAAGCGAGGCACATTGAGCTGTTTCTGTTCTCGGAACTCGAGCGTGCCGATTGCGCTCTTAAACGTGATAGATCGACTCCACGTGACATGTTAACACGTTTTCACTACGCGCACAAACGCTCGTAGCTGTCGCCATCTGCAGTAAATGCACGTAGTGGATTCTCCGGCTCAAGCGGAGCACATTTAGGCTGTTTTCTCCGAAACTCGAGCGTGCCGATTGCGCTCTAAAACGGTGATAGATCGACTCCACGTGACATGTTAACACGTTTTCTACGCGCACTACGTCGTAGCTGTCGCCCATATCCTTAAATGCACGTTAGTGATTCTCGTCTCAAGTCGGAGCACATTTGAGCGTTTTCTCGGAACTCGCGAGCGTGCCGATTGCCTCTAAACGTGAATAGATCGACTCCACGTGACATGTTACCGTTTTTTCTACGCGCACACGCTCGTAGCTGTCGCCCATAATGCCTTAATGCCACGTTTAGTGATTCACTCGGCTCAAGCGAGCCATTGAGCTGTTTCTAAAAAAAGAACTCGAAAGCGTGCCGATTGCGCTCTAACGTGATATGATCGACTCCACGTGACATGTTAACACGTTTTCTACGCGCATCACGCTTCGTAAGCTGTCCCCATATGCCGTAAATGCCCACGTTAGTGATTCTCGGCTCAAGCGGAAGCACATTGAGGCTGTTTTCTCGGAAATCGAGCGTGCCGATTGGCGCTCTAACGTGATAGATCGACTTCCACGTGACATTTTGTAACACGTTTTCCTACGCGCACACTCTCGTAGCTGTCGCCCCATATGCTTAAATTCACGTTAGTGATTCGTCGCTCAAGGGAGCACATTGAGCTGTTTCTCGGAACTCGAGCGTGCCGATTTCGCTCTAAACGTGATAGATCGACTCCACGTGACTGTTAACACGTTTTCTACGCGCCACGCACGCCTTCGTAGCTGTCGCCCATATGCCTAATGCACGTTTAGTGATTCTCGGCTCAGCGGAGCACCATTGAGCTGTTTTCTCTGGACTCGACGTGCCGATTGCGCCTCTAAACTGATAGATCGACTCCACGTGACATGTTCACACGTTTTCTACGCGCACACGCTCACGTAGCTTGTCGCCCATATGCCTAAATGCACGTTAGTGATTCTCGGCTCAGCGGAGCACATTTGAGCTGTTTCTCGAACTCCGAGCGTGCCGAGTGCGCTCTAAACGTGATAGATCGACTCACGTGACATGTTAACACGTTTTCTACGCGCACACGCTCGTAGCTGTCGCCCATATGCCTTAATGCACGTTAGTGATTCCTCGTCAAGCTGAGCACATTGAGCTGTTTCCTTCTCGGAACTCGAGCGTGCCGATTGCGCTCTAAAAACGTGATAGAATCGACTCCACGTGACATGTTAACACAGTTTCTACGCGCACACGCTCGTAGCTGTCGCCCATATATGCCTTAAATGCACGTTGTGATTCTCGGCTCCAGCGGAGCAACATTGACTGTTTCACTCGGAACTCGAGCGTGCCGATTGCGCTCTAAACGTGATAGATCGACTCCACGTGACATGTTACACGTTTTCTAGCGCACACGCTCGTAGTCTGTCGCCCATTATGCTTAATGCCGTTGGGGATTCTCGGCTCAAGCGGAGCACATTGAGCTGTTTCTCGGACTCGAGCGTGCCGATTGCGCGCTAAACGTGATAGATCGACTCCACGTGACATGTTTAACACGTTTTCTATTCTTTCCTACGCGCACACGCTCGTAGCTGTCGCCCTATGCCTTTAAATGCACGTTAGTGGATTCTCCGGCTCAAGCGGAGCACATTTGACTGTTTCCTCGGAACTCGAGCGGGCCGATTGAAACGCTCTACGTGATAGATCGACTCCACGTGACATGTTACACGTTTTCTACGCGCACATCCTCGTAGCTGTCGCCCATATGCCTTAAATGCACGTTAGTGATTGCTCAGGCTCAGCGGAGCCACATTGAGCTGTTTCTCGTGAACTCGAGCCGTGCCGATTGCGCTCTAAACAAAAAAAAAAAAGTGATAAGATCGACTCCACGTGACTGTTAACACGTTTTCTAGCGCGCCACACGCTCGTAGCCTGTCTGCCCATATGCCTTAAATGCACGTAGTGATTCTCGGCTCAAGCGAGCACATTGAGCTGTTTCTCGGAACTCGAGCGGTGCCGATTTGGCGCTCCTGAAACTGTATGTCGACTCCACTGACATGTTAACACGTTTTCCTAACGCGCACACGCTCGTAACTGTCGCCCATATCCTTATGCACGTTAGTGATTCGCGGGGGCTCAAGCGGAGCACATTGAGCTGTTTCTCGACCTCGAGCGTGCCGATTGCGCTCTAAACGTGATAGATCGACAATAAACACGTGACATTTAACACGTTTTCTTTCTACGCGCACACGCTCGTAGCGGTCGCCCATATGCCTAAATGCACGTTAGTGAATTCTCGGCTCAAGCGAGCACACATTGAGCTGTTTCTCGGAACTCGAGCGTGCCGATTGCGCTCTAAAAAAAAACGGGGGTGATAGATCGACTCCACGTGACATGTTTAACAACGTTTTCTACGCGCACCACTCTCGTAGCTTGTCGCCCATAAATGCCTTAAATGCCACGTTAAGTGTTTCTCCGGCTCAAGCGGATCACATGAGCTGTTTCTCGGAACTCGAGCGTGCCGATTGCGCTCTAACGTGATAGATCATCACTCCACGTGACAGTTAACACGTTTGTCTACGGCGCACACGCTCTCGTTAGCTGTCGCCCATATGCCTTAAATGCACGTTTAGTGATTTCTCGGCTCAAGCGAGCACATTGAGGCTGTTTCTCGGGAGACTCGAGCGTGCGATTGCGCTCTAACGTGATAGAATAGACTCCCAGTGACATGTTAACACGTGTTTTCCTTATCTACGCGCAATCGCGCATCGTATCTTGTCCGCCCATATGCCTTACATGCACGTTAGTGATTCTCTGGCTCAAGCGGAGGCACATTGAGCTGTTCTCGGAACTCGAGCGTGCCGATTGCGCTCTAAACGTGATAGATCGACTCCACGTGACATGTTAACACGTTTTCTACGCGCACACGCTCGTAGCACATGTCGCCCATAATGCCTTAAATGCACGTTAGTGATTCTCGGCTCAAGCGAGCACATTGAGCGCCCCCCTTTTTTTTCTCGGAACTCGAGCGTCCGAATTGGCGTCTAAACGTGATAGATCGCTCCACGTGACATGTTACCGACGTTTTCCTTACGCGCACACGCCTCGTAGCTGTCGCCCTATGCCTTAAATGCACGTTTAGTGCTTCTCGGCCTCAGCGGAGCAATTGAGCTGTTTCTCGGGAACTCGAGCGTGCCGATGCGCTCTAAAACGTGATAGAATCGACTGTCCACGTGACATGTTAACACGTTTCTACGCGCACACCTCGTAGCGTCGCCCCATATGGCCTTAAATGCACGTTTAGTGATTCTCGGCTCAAGCGAGTCACATTGAGCTGTTTCTCCGGAACTCGAGCGTGCCGATTGCGCTCTCAACGTGATAGATCGACTCCACGTGACATGTTAACACGTTTTCTATCTACGCGCACACGCTCGTAGCTGTCGCCCATAATGCCTTAAATGCACGTTAGTGATTTCTCGGCTCAAGCGAGCACATTGAAGCTTGTTGTCTCCGTAACTCGAGCGTGGCCGATTGCGCCTAAACGTGATAGATTCGACTATCCACGTGACCTGGTTAACACTTTTTCTTCTACGCGCACAACGCTTCGTAGCTGTCGCCCTATGCCTTAAATGCACGTTAGTATTCTCGGCTCAAGCGGAGCACATGTGAGCTGTTTCTCTTTCTCCGGAACTTCGAGCGTGCCGATTGCGCTCTAACGTGATAGATCGACTTCCACGTGACATTTTAACACGTTTTCTGACGCGTTGCACACGCTCGTAGCTGTCCCCATATTCCTTTAAAGCACGTTAGTGATTTCTCGGCTCAGCTGAGCACATTAGCTTGTTTCTCGGAACTCGAGCGTGCCGATTGCGCTCTAAACGTGACGACGACTCACGTGAACATGTTAACACGTTTTCTACGCGCACACGCTCGTCGCTGTCGCCCATATGCCTTAAATTCCGTTAGTGATTCTCCGGCTCAGCGTAGCACATTGAGCTTGTTCTCGAACTCGAGCGTGCCGATTGCGCTCTAAACGTGTAGATCGACCTCCACGTGACATGTTAAACGTTTTCTACGCGCACACACGACGCTCGTAGCTGTCGCCCATAATGCCTTAAATGCACGTTAGTGATTCTCGGCTTCAAGCGGAGCACATTGAGGCTGTTTTCTCGGAACTCGATCGTGCCGATTGCGCTCTAAAACTGATAGATCGACTCCACGTGACATGTTAACAGCGTTTTCTACGCGCACACGCCTCGTAGCTGTCGCCCATATGCTTAAATGCACGTTAAGTGATTCTCGGCTCAAGCGGAGCACATTGAGCTGTTTCTCGGAACTCGAGCGTGCCGATTGCGCTCTAAACGGTGATATGAGTCGACTCCACGTGACATGTTAACACGTTTTCTACGCCACACGCTCGTAGCTGTCAAAGCCCATATGCCTTAAATGCACTTAGTGTTTCTCGGCTCAAGCGGAGGCACATTGAGCTGTTTCTCGGGAACTCGAGCGTGCCATTGCGCTCTAACATGATAGAATCGCTCCACGTGACATGTTACAAAACACGTTTTCTACGCGCACACGCTTCCCCGTAGCTGTCGCCCATATGCCTTAATGCACGTTAGTGAATTCTCGGCTCAGCGGAGCACTTTTGAGGCTTGTTCTCGAACTCGAGCGTGCCGATTGCGCTCTAAACGTGATAGATCGACTCCGTGACATGTTAACACGTTTTCTACGCGCACACGCTCGTCGCTGTCGCCCCTATGCCTTAAATGCACATTTGTGATTCTCGGCTCAAGCGGAGCACATTGAGCTGTTTCTCGAACTCGAGCGTGCCGATTGCGCTCTTAAACGTGATAGATCGACTCCACGGGTTTGGGGGGGGGGGGGACATGTTAACACGTTTTCTACGCCGCACACGCTCGTAGCTGTCGCCCATAATCTTAAATGCACGTTAGTGATTCTCGGCTCAGCGGGCACATTGACTGGTTTCTCGGAACTCGAGCGTGCCGACTGCGCTCTAAACGGGATGATCGACTCCTCCGTGACAGGTTACCACGTTTCTACGCGCTCACGGCTCGTACTGTCGCCCATATGCCTTAAATGCACGTTTGGTGATTCTTCGGCTCACGCGGGACATTGAGCTGTTTCTCGGAACTCTCGAAGGAGCGCGCCGATTGCGCATCTAAACGTGATCGATCGACTCCACGTGAACATGTTAACACGTTTTTTCTACGCGCCACACGCTCGTACTGTCGCCCATATGCCTTAAATGCACGTTGTGATTCTCGGCTCAGCGGTGCACTTTGAGCTGTTTCTCGGAACTCGAGCGTGCCGATTGCGCTCTCAAAAAAAAAAAAACGTGATAGATGGACTCCACGTGACATGTTAACACCTTTTCTACGCGCACACGCTCGTAGTTTCGCCCATATGCCTAAATGCCGTTTGTGATTCTCGCTCAAGCGGAGCACTTTGAGCCTGTTCTCGGACTCGAGCGTGCCGAAATTGCGAGCTTCCTAAACGTGATAGATCGACTCCACGTGACATGTTCACACGTTTTCTACGCGCACATGCTCGGTAGCTGTCGCCCATATGCCTTTAAATGCACGTTTGTGATTCTCGCGCTTCAAGCGGAGTACATTGAAGACTGTTTCTCGGAACTCGAGCGTGCCGATTGCGCTCTAAACATGATAGATCGACCCACGTGACATTAACTGACGTTTTTCTACCGCACTACGCTCGTAGCTGTCGCCCATATGCCTTAAATGCACGTTTGTTATTCTCTTCTCAAGCGGAGCACATTGGCTGTTTCTCGGAACTCGAGGGTGCCGATTGCGCTCTAAACGTGATAGATCGACTCCACGTGACCTGTTAACACGTTTTCTACGCGCACACGCTCGTAGCTGTCGCCCATATCCTTAATTCAGCGTTTGTGATTCTCGCTCAACGGAGTCACATTTAGCTGTTGCTCGGAACTCGAGCGTGCCGATTTCGCTCTAAACGTGATAGAGCGACTCCACGTGACTGTTACACGTTTTCTTCTACGGCGCACTGGGACGCTCGTAGCTGTCGCCCATAATGCCTTAATGGCACGTTGTGATTCAAAAAAAATCGCTCAGCGGAGCACATTGAGCTGTTTCTCGGAACTCGAGCGGTGCCGATTGCGCTCTAAACGTGATAGATCGACTTCACGTGACATATTACAACGTTTTTCCTACGCGCACACGCTCGTAGCTTCGCCCATATGCCTTAATGCACTTAGGATTCTAACGGCTCAAGCGAGCACATTGAGCTGTTCCTCAGGAACCGAGCGTGCCGATTGCTCTCTAAACGTGATAGATCGCCTCCACGTGACATGTTTACACGTTTTCTACCGCACACGCCGTAGCTGTCGCCCATGGATGCCTTAAATGCACATTTATGATTCTCGGCTCAAGCGGAGCACATTGAGCTGTTTTCTCGGACTCGAGCGCGCCGATTGGCTCTCTAAACGTGATAGATCGACTCCCGTGACATGTTAACACTTTTTCTACGCGCACGACGCTCGTAGCTGTCGCCCATATGCCTTAAATGCCCGTTTGTGATTCTTCGGCTCAAGCCGGAGCACATTGAGCTGTTTCTCGGACTCGAGCCGTGCGATTGCGCTCTAAACGTGATAGATCGACTCCACGTGACATGTTAAACACGTTTTTTTCTACGCGCACACGCTGGTAGCTGTTCGCCATATGCCTTAAAAATGCCGTTTTTGTAATTCTTCTGGCTCAAAGCGGAGCCCATTGAGCTGTTTTCGGAACTCGGAGCGTGCCGATTGCGCTCTAAACTTGATAGTCGACTCCACTGACATGTTTAACACGTTTTCTACGCGCAAACAACATGCCCCTCGTAACCTGTCGCCCATATGCCTTAAATGCACGTATGTGATTCTCGCTCAGCGGAGCACCTTGAGCGTTTCCTCGGAACTCGAGCGTGCCGATTGCGCTCTAACAAACGTGATGAGTCGACTCCACGTGACATGTTAACACGTTTCCTACGCGCACACGCTCGGAGCTGTCGCCCATATGCCTTAATGGACACGTTTGTGATTCCCGGCTCAAGCGGACACATTAGCTGTTTCTCGGAACTCGCGCGCGCCGATTGCGCTCTAAACGTGATAGATCGACTCCACGTGACAGTTAACAAACACGTTTCTACGCGCACATAACGCTCGTAGCTGTCGCCATGGATCCCTTAAATGCACGTTTGTGAGTCCTCGGCTCAGCCGTACACTTGTGAGCTGTTTCTCGGAACTCGAGCGTGCCGATTGGGCTCTAAACGTGACAGATCGACTCCACGTGACATTTAACACTTTTCTACGCGCACACGCCGTAGTGTCGGCCTATATGCCTTAAAATGCACGTTTGTGATTCTCGGCTCAAGCGGAGCACTTTGCGCTGTTTCTCGTGGAACTCGAGGTGGCCCGTTGGCCTCTAAACGTGGATAGATCGACTCCACGTGAATGTTTTAACACGTTTTTCTACGCGCACATGCTCGTGAGCTGTCCCGACCCATATAAGCCTAAATGCCGTTTGTGATTCTCTGCTCAAGCGGAGTACATTTGAGCTGTTTCTCGGAACTCGACG
Organism: Dynastes maya; assembly: GCA_029619315.2. Taxonomy (NCBI): domain Eukaryota; kingdom Metazoa; phylum Arthropoda; class Insecta; order Coleoptera; family Scarabaeidae; genus Dynastes; species Dynastes maya. The sequence goes on from JAROYE020000047.1 coordinate 295,380, forward strand.
TGCCGATTGCGCTCTAAACGTGATAGATCGGACTCCACGTGAACATTTAACACGTTTTCTTTCTACGCGCACACGCTCGTAGCTGTCGCCCCATATGCCTTTAAATGACGTTTGTGATTCTCGCTCAAGCGGAGCACATCTGGCTGTTTCTCGGAACTCGCGCGGGCCGATTGCGCTCTAAACGTGATAGATCGACTCCACGTGACAGGTTTAACACGTTTTCCTACGCGCACAGGAGCTCTCGTAGCTGTCGGCACATATCCTAAATGCACGTATGTGATTCCGGCTCAAGCATCGGCCCATATGAGCCTGTTTTCTCGGGAACTCGAGCGTGCCGAATTTGCCGCTCTAAACGTGATGATCGACCTACCACGTGACTTTTAACACGTTTTCCCTACGCGCACCACGCTCGTACTTGTCGCCCATATGCCGCCTTAAATGCACGTTAGTGATTCTCGCTCAAGCGGAGGCACATTGAGCTGTTTCTCGACATCGAGCGTGCCGATTGCGCTCTAAACGTGATATATGACCCACGTGACATGTTAACACGTTTTCTTACGCGCTAAAACGCTCGTAGCTGTCGCCCATGATGGCCTTAAATGCCGTTTGTGATTCTCCGGCTCAAGCGGAGCACATTGAGCGTTTCGAGGAACTCGAGCGCGCCGTTTGCACTCTAAACGTGATAGATCGACTCCACGTGACATGTTAACACGTTTTAATACCGCACACGCTCGTAATCTGTCGCCCATATGCCTTAAATGCACGTTTGTGAGTCTCGGCTCAAGCGGAGCACTTTGAGCTGTTTCTCGAACCTCGAGCGTTGCCGGGGGGGGGGGGGGGGGTTGCGCCCCTCTAAAACGTGATAGATCGACTCCACGTGACATGTTTAACCACGTTTTCTAGCGCGCACATGCTCGTAGCTGTCGGCCCATATGCCTTAATGCACGTTTGTGATTCTCGGCTCAAGCGGAGCACATTGAGCTGTTTCTCGGAACTCGAGCGTGCCGATTGCGCTCTAAACGTGATAGATCGACTCCACGTGACTGTTAACAACCACGTTTTCCTAACGCGCACAGTACGCTCGTGCTGTCCGCCCATATGCCTTAAATGCACGTGTGTGATTCTCGGCTCAAGCGGAGCACATTGAGCTGTTTCCGGAACGCGGAGCGTGCCGAGTGCGCTCTAAACGTGATAGATCGACTTCCAACGTGACATGTTAACACGTTTTCTTTCCTAACGCTGCACACCTCGTAGCTGTCGCCCATATGCCTTAAATGCCGTATTGAATTCTCGGCTAAGCGGAAGCACATTGAGCTGTTTCTCCGGAATCTCGAGCGTGCCCGATTCGCTCTAACGTGATAGATCGACTGCACGTGACATGTTACACGTTTTCTACGAGCACGGACGCTCTAGCTTTCGCCCATTGCCTTAAATGCACGTTAGTGATTCTCGGCTCAATCGGAGCACATTGAGCTGTTTCTCGAACTCGAGCGATGCCGATTGCGCTCTAAAAACGTGATAGGTCGACATCCACCGTGACATGTTAACACGTTTTCTACGCGCCGAACGCTCGGTAGCTGTCCGCCGCATAATGCCTTAATGCACTTTTATGATTCGCGCTCAAGCGGAAGCACATTGAGCTGTTTCTCGGAACTCGAGCGCGCGATTGCGCTCTAAAAAGCGTGATAGATCTACTCTACAAACTGACATGTTTAACCCGTTTTCCTACTGCGCACACGCTCCGTAGCTGTTCGCCCATATGCCCTTAAATGCACGTTTGTGATTCTTCGGCTCCAAGCAGAGCACATTGAGCTGTTTCTCGGAACTCGAGCGTGCGATTGCGCTCTAAACGTGATAGATCGACTCCCACGTGACCATGTTAACACGCGTTTTCTACGCGCACACGGCCTGGGTAGCTGTCGCCCATATGGCCTTAAATGCACGTTTGTGATTCTCGGCTCAAGCGGAGCACATTTGAGCTGTTCTCGGGACTCGAGCGTGCCGAATTGCGCTCTAACGTGATAGAATCGACTCCACGTGACATTTTTAACACGTTTTTCTACGCGCACACTCTCGTATCTGTCCCCATATGCCTTAATGCACATATGTGATTCTCGGCTCAAGCGGAGCACATTGAGCTGTTTCTCGGAACTCGAGCGTGGCCGATTGCGCTCTAAAACGGTGATAGATCGACTCCTCCACGTGACGGATGTTACACTTTTCTACGCGCACACGCTCGTACTTGTCGCCATATGCCTTAATGTCACGTTTGTTATTCTCGGCTCAAGCGGAGGCACATTGAGCTGTTTTTCTCGGAACTCGAGCGTGCCGATTGCGCTCTAACGTGATAGATCGAATCCCACGTGACATGTTAACAGCGTTTTCTACGCGCACAACGCTCGTAGGCTGTCGCCCCTATGCCTTAAATGCACGTTGTGATTCTCGGCTCAAGCGAGCACATTGAAGCTGTTTCTCGAACTCGAGGTGCCCGATTGCGCTCTAAACGTGATAGACCGCACTCCCGTGACAAGTTACACGTTTTCTACGGCGCACACGCTCGTAGCTGTCGCCCATATGCCTTAAATGCAGTTTTTGTGATTCTCCTCAAGCGGAGCACACTGAGCTGTTTATCCCGGACTCGAGCGTGCCGATTGACGCTCTAAAACGTGATAGATCGCCCACGTGACATGTTAACCAAACGTTTCTACGCGCACACGCTCGTAGCTGTCGCCCATATGCCTTAAATCACGTTTGTGATTCCTCGGCTTCAAGCGGAGCACATTGGCTGTTTCTCGTAACTCGAGCGGCCGATTGCGCTCTAACGTGGATAGATCGACTCCACGTGACATGTTAACACGTTTTCTACGCGCACACGCTCGTAGCTGTCGCCCATATGCCTTAAATGCACGTTTGTGATTCTCGGCTCAGCGGAGCACATTGAGCTGTTTCTCGGAACTCGAGCGTGCCGATTGCGCTCATAAACGTGATAGATCGACTCCACGTGACATGCTACACTTTTCTACGCGCAACGACGCTCGTAGCTGTCGCCCATATCCTTAAATGCACATATGTGATTCTCGGCTCAAGCGGAGCACATTGAGCTGTTTCTCGAAACCTCGCGCGTAGCCCGATTGGCGCTCTAAACGTGATATATCGACTCCGCGTGACATGTGTAACCGTTTTCTAACGCGCACAAAGGTGACGCTCGTAGCTGTCGCCCATATGCCCTTAATGCACGTTTGTGATTCTCGGCTCAAGCGGAGCACATTGAGCTGTTTCTGGTAACTCGAGCGTGCCGATTGCGCTTCTAAACGTGATAGATCGACTCCAACGTGACATGTTAACATTTAACTAGCGCACACGCTCGTAGCTGTCGCCATATGCCTTAAAATGCACGTTTGTGATTCTCGCTCAAAGCGGACACATTGATCTGTTTCCGGGAACTCGAGCGTGCCGATTGCGCTCTAAACGTGATAGATCGCTCCCCGTGACATGTTTTAACCACGTCTTTTCTAACGCGCACACGCTGGTAGCTGTCCGCCCATATGCTTAAATGCACGTTTGTGATTCTCGGCTCAAGCGGAGCAAAATGAGCTGTTTCTCGACTCGAGCGTGCCGATTGCGCCTCTAACACTGATAGATCGCACCCTACGTGACATGTTAATTTAAACACTTTAAAACAAACCATTAAACCACACAAAAAAAACCAAAAAAACAACGACCAACACCAAAAAACAAAAAAACAACTAAAACCAAACCCCTCGCACAACCAACAAACGAAAAACAAAAAAAAAAACCCAACAAAAAACCACGTTTTCACTACGCGCACGAACTCGCTCGTAGCTGTCGCCCATATGCCTAAATGCAACGTATGTTATTCTCCGGCTCAAGCGGAATGCCCATTGTGCCGCTTGTTTCTCGGAACTCGAGCGTGCCGATTGGGGCGCTCTAAACGTGATAGAATCGACTCCCGTGACATGTTAACACGTTTTCTACGCGCACACGCTCGTACCTGTCGCCCATATGCCTTAAAATGCAACGTTGTGATTCCGGCTTCAAGCGGAGCACATTGGAGCTGTTTCTTTCTCGAACTCGACGTGCCGATGTTGCGCTCTAACGTGATAGATGACTCCACGTAACATGTTAACCTTTTCTACGCGCACCACGCTCGTACTGTCGCCCATGATCCTTAAATGCACGTTTAGTGTTCCCGGCTCAAGCGGAGCACTTGAGCTGTTTCTCGGAACTCGGGCGTGCCGATTGCGCTCTAAACTTGATAGATGCTCCCACGTGAACAATGTTAACACGATTTTTTCTACGCGCACGACGCTGTAGCTGTCGCCCATATGCCTTAAATGCACTTTTGTGATTCTCGGCTCAAGCGGAGCACATTGAGCTGTTTTCTCGAACTCGAGCGTGCCGATTTGCGCTCTACAACGTGATAGATCGACTCACGTGAACATGCTAACACTTTTTTCTACGCGCACACCTCGTAGCGTCGCCCATATGCCTTAAATGCACGTATGTGATTCTCGGCTCAAGCGAGCACATTGAGCTTTTTTCTCGACTCGAGCGTGGCCGATTGCGCTCTAAACGTGATAGATCGACCGCCGTGACATGTTACCCAAGTTTTCCTACGCGCACACGCTCGTAGCTTTCGCCCATATGCCTTAAATGCACTTTTGTGATTCTCGGCTCAAGCGAGCACATTGAGCTGTTTCTCGGAACTCGAGCGATGCGATTGCGCTCTAAACTGATAGATTCGACTACACGTGACATGTTAACACACGTTTTCTAACGCGCAAAAAAAAAAAAACCACGGTACCCCTCGTAGCTGTCTCCCATATGCCACAACTAAATGCACGTTGTGATTCTCGGCTCAAGCGGAGCACATGAGCCTGTTTTCTTCTCGGAACTCGAGCGTGCCGATTGCGATCTAAACGTGATAGATCTCCTCCACGTGACATGTTAACACGTTTTCTACGCGCACACGGCTCCGTAGCGTCGCCCATATGCCTTAAATGCACGAATGTGATTCTCGGCTCAAAGCGGAGCACATTGACTGTTTTCTGGAACTCGAGCGTGCCGATTGCGCTCTAAACGTGACATAGATCGACTCCACGTGACATTTTAACACGTTTTTTTCTACGCGCACACGCTCGTAGCTGTCGCCATATGCCTGAAAGCACGTTAGTGATTTCTCGGCTCAAGCGGAGCACATTGGCTGTTTCTCGAACTCGAGCGTGCCGTTGCGCTCTAAACGTGTATGACCGACTCACTGACAAGTTAAACACGTTTTTCTACGCGCACACGACCTTCGTAGCTGTCGCCCATATGCTTAAATGCACGTTTTTGATTCTCGGCTCAAGCGGAGCACACTGAGCTGTTTCTTTTCTTCGGAACTCCGAGCGTGCCGATTGCGCTCTAAACGTGATAGATCGACTCCACGTGACATGTTAACACGTTTTCTACGCGCCACACGCTCGTAGCTGTCGACCATCTGCCTTAAATGCACGTTTTGTGATTCTCGGCTCAAGCGGAGACATGAGCTGTTTGCTCGGAACTCGAGCTTGCCGATTGCGCTCACGTGATAGATCGACTCCACGTGCCATGTTAACACGTTTTCTATTCTACCGCACACGCTCGTAGCTGTCGCCCATATCCCTTAAATGCACGTTTGGTGATTCTCGGCTCAAGCGGAGCACATTGAGCTGTTTCTCGGAACTCGAGCGTGCCGATTGCGCGCTCTAAAAACGTAATAGATCGACTCCACGTGAAACATCTAACACGTTTTCTACGCGCCCACGCTCGTAGCTGTCGCCCATATGCCTTAAATGCACGTATGTGATTCTCGGCTCAAGCAGGAGCACATTGATGCTGTTTCTCGGACTCGAGCGTGCCCGATTTGCGCTCTAAACGTGGATAGCTCGACTCGGCGTGACATGTTAACCGTTTTCCTACGGCGCACACCGCTCCGTAGCTGGTCGCCCATAATGCCTTAAATGCAGTTTGTGATTCTCGGCTCAAGCGGAGCACATTGAGCTGTTTCTCGGAACTCGAGCGTGCCCGATTCGCTCTAAACGTGATAGATCGACTCACGTGGACATGTTTAACACGTTTTCCTACGCGCACAACGCTGGTACTGTCGCCAATAATGCCTAAATGGCACGTTTGTGATTCTCGGCTCAACCGGAGCACATTGAGCTGTTTTTCTCGGAACTCGAGCGTGCCGATTGCGCTCTAAACGTGATAGATCGACTCCACGTGACCATGTTAACCGTTTTCTACAGCGCACACGAACGCTCGTAGCTCGTCCCCTATGCCTTAATGCACGTTGGTTTTCTCGGCTCAGCGGAGCACATTGAGCTGTTTCTCGAAACTCGAGCGTGCCGATTCGCTCTAAAAAATGATAGATCGACTCCACGGGACATGTTAACACGTTTTCCTACGCGCACGCCTCGTAGCTGTTCGCCCATATGCCTTAAATCATCATTGGTGATTTCTCGGCTCAAGCGGAGCAAATTGAGCTGTTTCTCGAAACTCGAAGCGTGCCGATTGCGCTCCTAAAACGTGATAGATCGACTCCACGTGACATGTTAACACGTTTTCTACGCGCATACACGCTCGTAGCTTCGCCCATTATGCTTTAAATGCACATTTGTGATTCTCGGCTCCAGCGGAGCACATTGAGCTGGTTCTCGAAACTCGAGCGTGCCGATTGCGCTCTAAACTTTATATCGACCTCCACGTGACATGTTTAACACTTTTCGTACGCGCACACGCTCGTAGCTGTCGCCCATATGCCTTAAAAGCACATTTGTGATCTCGGCTTCAAGCGAGACAGTGAGCTGTTTCTCGAAACTCGAGCGTGGCCGATTGCGCTCTAAACCGTTATAGAATCGACTCCACGTGACATGCTAACGACGTTTTCCTAACCGCACACGGAACAAGAGCTCGTAGCTGTCGCCATATGCCTTTACAAATGCACATTTGTATTCTCGGCTCAAGCGGAGCACATTGAGCTGTTTCTCGAAACTCGAGGTGCCGATTTGCGCCTCTAAACGTGATAGATCGACCTCCACGTGACATGTTAAGACGTTTTCTACGCGCACACGCTCGTAGCCTGTCGCCCCATAGCCTAAATTGCACATTTGGTGATTCTCGGCTCAAGCGGAGCACATTGAGCTGTTTCTCGAAACTCGAGCGTGCCGATTGGCGCTCTAACGTGATAGATCGACCTCCACTTACATGTTAACACGTTGTCTACGCGCACACGCTCGTAGCTGTCGCCCCATATGCCGTAATGCACATTTGTGATTCTCGGCTCAAGCGGGGCACATTGAGCTTTTTCTCGAAACTCGAGCGTGCCGGTTTCGCGCTCTAAACGGGATAGATCGACTCCACGTGACATGTTAACACGTTTTTCTACGCGCACACGCTCGTAGCTGTCGCCCCGATATGCCTTAATGCACATTTGTGATTCTCGGCTCAAGCAGGAGCACATTTGAGCCTGTTTCTCGAAACTCGAGCGTGCGATTGCGCTCTAACGTGATGATCGATCCGCGTGAACATGTTAACACGTTTTTTTCACGCGCACACGCTCGTAGCTGTCGCTCATATCCTTAAATGCACATGTGATTCCGGCTCAAGCGGAGCACATTGAGCTGTTTCTCGAAACTCGAGCGTGCCGATTGCGCTCTAAACGTGATAGATCGACTCCACGTGACCATGTTACACGTTTTCTACGCGCACACGCTCGCAGCTGTCGCCCATATGCCTTAAATGCCATTTGTATTCTCGGCTCACTGCGGGAGCACATTGAGCTGTTTCTCGAACTCGAGCGTGGGCCGATTGCCGCTCTAAACGTGATAGATCGACTCCACGTGACATGTTAACAAACACGTTTTTCTACGCGCACACGCTCGTATCTGTCGCCATATGCTTAAATGCACATTGTGATTCTCGGCTCAAGCGGAGCACATTGAGCGTTTCTGAAACTCGACGGTGCCGATTGCGTTCCCCTCTCTAAAAACCTGATAGATCGACCTCCACCGTGCCTGTTTAACACGTTTTCGACGCGCACAACGATCGTAGCTGTCGCCCATATGCCTTAAATGCACATTTGTGATTCTCGGCGTCAAGCGGAGCACACAGTGAGCTTGTTTCTCGAACTCGAGCGGCCGATTGCGCTCTAAAGTGATAGATCGACTCCACGTGACACTGTTAACAGAACGTTTTCTACGCGCACAACGCTCGTAGCGTCGCCCCATAGCCTTAAATGCACATTTGTGATTCTCGGCTCAAGCGGAGCACATTGAGCTGTTTCTCGAAACTCGAGCGTGCCGATTGCGCTCTAAACGTGATAGATCGACTTCCACGTGACATGTTAACCGTTTCCTACGCGCACACGCTCGTAGCTGTCGCCCTTATGCCTTAAATGCACATTTGTGATAAAATTCTCGGCTCAAGCGGAAGCACATTGAGCTGTTTCTCGAATCTCGAGCGTGCCGATTTGCGCTCTAAACCGATAGATCGACTATCCACTGACATGTTAACAAACACGTTTTTAACGCGCACACGCTCGTAGCTGTCGCCCATATGCCTTAAATGCACATTTGTGGTTCTCGGCGCAAGCGGAGCACATTGAGCTGTTTCTCGAAGCTCGAGCGTGCCGATTGCGCTCTAAACGTGATAGATCGACTCCACGTGACATGTTAACACGTTTTCTAACGGCGCACGACCCTCGTAGCTGTCGCCCATATGCCTTAAATCACATTTGTGATTTCTCGGCTCAAGCGGAGCACATTGAGCTGTTTCTCGAAACTCGAACGGTGCCGATTGCGGCTCTAAACGTGATAGACGACTCCACGTGACATGTTAACACGTGTTCTACGCGCACAGCTCGTAGCTCTGTCGCCCATTGCCTTAAATGCACGTTGGTTTTCCTCGGCTCAAGCGGAGCACACTTGGAGCTGTTTCTCGAACTCGAGCGTGCCGATGCGCTCTAAACGTTATAGATCGACTCCACGTGACATGTTAACCACACTTTCTACGCGCACGACGCTCCGTACTGTCGCCCATATGCCTTTAAGATCACATTTGTGATTCTCGGCTCAACGGCGTCACATTGAGCCTGTTCTCGAAACGCGAGCGTGCCGATTGCGCTCTAAACGTGATAATCGCCTCCACGTGACATTTAACACTTTTTCTACGCGGCAACACGCTCGTAGCTCTGTCGCCCATATCGCCTTAAAATGCACATTGTGATTCTCGCTCAAGGCGGAGCACATTGAGCTGTTCTCAAACTCGAAGCGTGCCGATTGCGCTCTAAACGGGATAGATCGACTCCACGTGACCTGTTACCACGTTTTTCTACCGCAACACGCTCGTAGCTGTCGCCCATATGCCTTAAATGCACATTTGTGATTCTCGCTCAAGCGAGCACATTGAGCGGTTTGCTCGAACTCGAGCGTGCCGATTGCGCCGCGGCAAAAATCGCACGCTCGAGTTTCGAGAAACAGCTCAATGTGCTCCGCTTGAGCCGAGAATCACAAATGTGCATTTTAAAGGCATATGGGCGACCGCCTACGAGCGGGTGCGCGTAAGAAAAACGTGTTAACTGTCACGTGGAGTCGATCTATCACTTTTAGAGCGCAATTCGGCACGCTCGAGTTTCGAGAAACAGCTCAATGTGCTCCGCTTGAGCCGGAATCACAAATGTGCATTTAAGGCATATGGGCGCACTACAGCGTGTGCGCGTAAAAACGTGTTAAACATGTCACGTGGAGTCGATTCTATCACGTTTAGAGCGCAAATCGCACGCTCGATTTCGAGAAACAGCTCAATGTGCTTCCGCTTGGCAGAGATCACAAATGTGCATTTAGGGCATATGGGCGACAGCTACGAGCGTTGCGCGTAGAAAACGTGTTAACATGTCACGTGGAGTCGATCTTATCACGTTTTAGAGCGCATCGCACGCTCGAGTTTCGAGAAACAGCTCAATGTGCTCCGCTTGTGCCGAGAAAACAACGTGCCATTTAAGGCATATGGGCGACAGGCTACGAGCGTGTGCGGCGGTAGAAAACGTGTTAACACATGTCACGTGGAGTCGTCTTCACGTTTAGAGCGCAATCGGCACGCCTCGAGTTTCCGAGAAACAGCCTCATGTGCTCCGCTTTGAGCCGAGAATCACAATGTGCATTTAAGGCATAGGGCGACAGCTACGAGCGTGTGGCGCGTAGAAAAACGTTTTACTGTCCGTGGATTCCGATCTATCACGTTTAAGCGCAATCGGCACGCTCGAGTTTCGAGAAACAGCTCAATGTGCTCCGCTTGAGCGAAGAATCACACATTTCATTTAAGGCATATGGGGCACAGCTACGCAGCGTGTGCTCGTAGGAAAACGTGTTAACATGTCACGTGGAGTCGATCTATCAGGTTTAGAGCGCAATCGGCACGCTCGAGTTTCGAGAAACAGCTCAATGTGCTCCGCTTGAGCCGAGAATCACAAATGTGCATTTAAGGCATATGGGCGACAGCTACTAGCGTGTGCGCGTAGAAAACGTGTTAACATGTCACGTGGAGTCGATCTATCACGTTTAGAGCGCAAACGGCACGCTCGAGTTTCGAGAAACAGCTCAATGTGCTCCGCTTGAGCCGAGAATCACAAATGTGGCTTTAAGGCATATGGGCGACAGCTACGAGCGTGTGCGCGTAGAAAACGTGTTAACATGTCACGTGGAGTCGATCTATCAAGTTTAGAGCGCAATCGGCACGCTCGAGTTCGAGCAACAGCTCAATTGCTCCGCTTGAGCCGAGAATCACAAATGTGCATTTAAGGCATATGGCGACGCTACGAGCGTGTGGGGCGCGTAGAAAACGTGTTAACATGTCAAGTGGAGTCGATCTATCAGGTTTAGAGCGAATCGCACGCTCGAGTTTCGAGGAACAGCTCAATGTGCTCCGCTTGAGCCGAGATCACAAATGTGCATTTAAGCCTATGGGCGACATGCTACGAGCGTGTGCGCGTAGAAACGTGTTAACATTCACGTGGAGTCGATCTATCACGTTTAGAGCGCAATCGGCCACGCTCGAGTTTTCGAGAAACAGCTTCAATGTGCTCCGCTTGATCGAGAATCACAAATGTCATTAAGGCATCTGGCGACAGCTACGAGCGTGTGCGCGTAGAAAACGTGTACCATGTCACGTGGAGTCGATCAAAAAAAAAAAAAAAAAAACAAAAAAACAAAAAAAAAAAAAAAAAAAAAAAAACAAAAAAAAAAAAAAAAAAAAAAAAAAAAAAAAAAAAAAAAAAAAAAAAAAAAAAAAAAAAAAAAAAAAAAAAAAAAAACGTTTTAGAGCGCAATCGGCACGCTCGGTTTCGAGAAACGCTCAAATGTGCTCCGCTTGAGCGAGAAATCACAATGTGCATTTTAAGCATATGAGCGCAGCTACGAGCGTGTGCGCGTAGAAACGTGTTAACATGTCACGCGGAGTCATCTATCACGTTTAGAGCGCATCGCACTCTCGAGTTTCGAGAAACAGCTCAATGTGCTCCGCTTGATCCGAGAATCACAAGTGCATTTAGGCATAGTGGGCGCCAGTGCTACGAGCGTGTGCGCGTAGAAAACGTGTTATAACATGTCACGTGGAGTCGATCTATCACGTTTAGAGCGCAATCGGCATCTCGAGTTTCGAGAAACAGCGCAGGTGCTCCGCTTGAGCCGAGAATCACAAATGTGCATTTAAGGCATAGGCGACAGCTACAGCGTGTGCGCGTAGAAACGTGTTAACATGTCCGTGAGTCGATTCATCACGTTTAGAGCGCAATCGGCACCGCTCGAGTTTCGGAACCGCTCAATGTCGTCCGCTTGAGCCGAGAATCACAAATGTGCATTTAATGCATATGGGCGACAGCTACGAGCGTGTGCGCGTAGAAAACGTGTTAACATGTCACGTGGAAGTCGATCTATCACGTTTAGAGCGCATCGTCACGCTCGAGTTCGGAACAGCTCAATGTTGCTCCCTTGAGCCGAGAATCACAAATGTGCATTTTAAGGCATAGGGGGATTTTGGGCGACAGCTACGGGTGTGCCGTAGAAAACGTGTTAACATGTCACGTGGAGTCCCCATCCCATCACGTTTTTGAGCGCAATTTGGGACGCTGAGTTCCGAGGAAAAACTCAATGTGCTCCGCTTTTACCGAGAAACACTAACGTGCATTTAAGGCATTGGGCGACAGTACGAGCGTTTGTGCGCGTAGAAAACGTGTTAAAATGTTCCCGGGGGTCCGATCTATCCGGGTTTGAGCGCAATTTGGCCCCGCTCGATTCCGAGAAACAAACTCAAAGTGCTCCGCTTGAGCCCCGGGGTACTAAATGGCATTTAAGGCATATGGGCGACAGCAACGAGCGTGTGCGCGTAGAAAAAACGTGTTAACATGTCACGTGGAGGCGATCTATCACGTTTAGAGCGCAATCGGCACGCTCGAGTTTCGAGAAACAGCCCCATGTGCTCCGCTTAGCCGAGAATCACTAACGTGCATTTAAGGCATTCTTTATGGCGACAGCTACGAGCGTGTGCGGCGTAGAAACGTGTAACATGTCACGTGAGTCGAATCTAATCACGTTAGAGCGCAACGGCACGCTCGAGTTCCGAGAAACAGCTCCAATGTGCTTCCGCTTGAGCCGAGAGATCACTAACGTGCATTTAAGGCATTATGGGCGGACAGCAACGAGCGTGTGGCGCGTAGAAAAGTAAAAAACGTGTTAACATGTCACGTGAGTCGATCTATAACGTGTAGAGCGCAATCGGCAAGCTCGGTTCGCGGAAAACAGCTCACTGTGCTCCGCACTTGAGCCGAGAATCACTAACGTGGCATTTAAAGCATATTGGGCGACAGCTACGAGCGTGTGCGCGTAGAAAAACGTGTTAACATGTCACGTGGAGTTCGAATCTATACATTTTTAGAGCGCAATCGGCACCTGCTTCGAGTTCCGAGAAACAGCTCAATGTGCTCCGCTTGAGCCAGAGAATCACTAACGTGAATTTAAGGCCTATGGGCGACAGTACGAGACGTGTGCGCGTAGAAAACGTCTGTTAACATGCACCGTGGAAGTTCGATTCTATCACGTTTAGAACGCATCGGCACGCTCGAGTTCCGAGAAATCAGCTACAATGTGCTCCGCTTGAGCCGAGAATCACTAACGTGCATTTAAGGCATATGGGCGGACAGCTTACGAGCGTGTGCGCGTAGAAAAACGTGTTACCATGTCACGTGGAGTCGATCTATCACGTTTAGAGCGCAATCGGGCACGCTCGAGTCGAGAAAACCAGCTCAATGTGCTCCGCTTGAGCCGAGAAATCACTACGTGCATTTAAGGCATATGGGCGACAGCTACGAGCGAGTGCGCGTAGAAAACGTGTTAACATGTACGGTGGAGTCGATCTATCCGTTAGAGCGCAAATCGGCACGCTCGAGTTCGAGAAACAGCTCAATGTGACTCCGCTTGAGCGAGAATCACAAAACGTGCATTTAAGGCATATGGGCGACAGTTACGAGCGTGTGCGCGTAGAAAAACGTGTGACATGTTCACGTTGGAGTCGATCATATCACGTTTTAGAGCGCAATCAGGCACGCTCGAGTCCGAGAAAAACAGCTCAATGTGCTCCGCTTGAGCCCGAGAATCCACAAAAACGTGCATTTTAAGGCATATGGGCGACAGCTACGAAGCGTGTTGTGCGCGTAAGACAAAACGTGTAACATGTCCACGTGGAGTCGATCTATCACGTTTTAGAGCGCAATCGGCCGCTCGAGTCCCGAGAAACAGATCAAAGTGCTCCGCTTGAGCCGAGAATACAAAAACGTGCATTTAAGGCCATATGGGCGGACAGCTACGAGCAATGTGCGCGTAGAGAAAACGTGTTAAAACATGTCACGTGGAGTCGATCTATCACGTTTTAGAGCGCAATCGGGCGCGCTCGGAGTTCCGAGAAACAGCTCATGGCTCCGCTTGAGCCGAGAATCAACAAAACGTGCATTTACCGGCATAGGCGACATGCTGAGCGTGAGCGCGTTAGAAAAACGTGGTTAACATGTCCACGTGAGTCGATCTATCACGTTTAGAGCGCAATCGGCACGCTCGAGTTCCGAGAAACAGCTCAATGTGCTCCGCTTGAGCCGAGAATAACAAACGTGCATTTAGGCAGATGGGCGACAGCTACGAGGTGTGCGCGTAGGAAAAAAGTGTTAAACATGTCCACGTGGAGTCGATTATCAAGTTTAGAGCGCAATCGGCACGCTCAGTTCCGAGAAAACAGCTCATGTGCTTCCGCTGAGCGAGATCACGATTACGTTCATTTAAGGCATATGGGCGACAGCTACGAGCGTAGTTGCGCGTAGAAAGTGTTAACTTGTCACGTGGATGTCGATCTATCACGTTTAAGAGCGGCAATCGGCACGCTCGAGCTCGAGGATACAGGTCAATGTGCTCGCTTGAGCCGAGAATCACATACGTGAATTTAAGGCATATGGGCGAAAGCTACGAAGCGTGTGCGCGTAGAAAAAGTGTAGCATGTCACGTGGAGTCGATCTAATCCACGTTTAGAGCGCAATCGGCACGCTCGAGTTCGCGAAAACAGATCAATGTGCTCCGCTCGATGCCGAGAATCACAAAACGTGCATTTAAAGGCATATGGGCGAACAGGCTACGAGCGTGTGCGCGAGAAAAACGTGGTAACATGCACGTGGAGTCGATCTTCACGTTTAGAGCGCAATCGGTGCACCCTGCTCGATTTCGAGAAACAGCTCAATGTGCTCCGCTTGACCCGAGAATCACAAACGTGCATTTAAGGCATATGGGCGACAGTTACGAGCGTGTGCGCGTAGAAAACGTGTTAACATGTCAAGTGGAGTCGATCTATCACGTTTAGAGCGCAATCGGCACGCTCGAGTTGCGAGAAAACAGCTCCAATGTTGCCTCGCTTGAGCCTGAGATCACATACGGCATTTAAGGCAATATGGGCGACAGCTACGAGCGTGTGCGCGTAGAAAACGTGTTAACATGTCACGTGGAGTCGATCTATCACGTTTAGAGCGCAATCGGCACGCTCGAGTTCCGAGAAAACAGCTCAATGTGGCTCCGCCTTGAGCGAGAATCACAAACACGTGCATTAAGGAATATGGGCGGACAGCTAACGGAGCGTTGTGCGCGTAGAAAGAAAAACGGTTAACATGTCACGGGGAGTCGATCTATCCCACGTTTCTTTTTTTTAGATCCTCAAGCGGCACGCTCGAGTTCCGAGAAAACAGCTCAAAGGCTCCGCTTGAGCCGAGAATCCCACAAACGGCATTGAAGGCATATGGGCGAAAGCTACGAGCGTTTGTGCGCGTAGAAAACGTGTTAACATGTCACGTGGCGTGATCTATCCACGTTTAGAGCGCAATCGGCGCGGCCTCGAGTTCGAGAAAACAGCTCAATGTGCTCGGCTTGAGCCGAGAATCACAAAATGTGCATTTAAGGCATATGGGCGACAGCTACGAGCGTGAGCGCGTAGAAAACGTGTTAACATGTCACGTGGAGTCGATATATCACGTTTAGAGCGCAATCGGCACGCTCGAGTTCCGAGAAACAGCTCAATGTTGCTCCGCTTTGAAGCCGAGATCACTAACGTGCATTTAAGGGCATATGGGCGACAGCTACGAGCGTTTGTGCGCGTAGAAAAACGTGTTAAAAGTCACGTGTAGTCGATCTATTCACGTTTAAGCGCCAATCGGCACGCTCGAGTTCGAGAAACAGCTCAATGTGCTTCGCTTGAGCCGAGAATCACATACGTGCATTTAAGGCATATGGGCAACAGTACGAGCGTAGTGCGCGTAGAAACGCGTACATGGTCAGTGGAGTCGATCTATCACGTTTAGAGCGCAAACGGCACGCTCGAGTTCCGAGGAAAACAGCTCAATGTGCTCATGCTCCGCTTGAGCCGAGAATCACTCACGTGCATTTAAAGGCATTGGGCGACAGCTACGAGCGTGTGCGCGTAGAAAAAAGAAAACGTGTTAACATGTCACGTGGAGTCGATCTACACGTTTAGAGGCAATCGGCACCGCTCGAGTTCCGAGGAAAACAAGCTCATGTGCTCGCTTGAGCGAGAATCACATACGGCATTTAAGGCATATGGGCACAGCAGCTTACGAGCGTGTGCGCGTAGAAGAAAAGAAAACGTGTTAACATGTCACGTGGAGTCGATCTATCACGGTTAGAGCGCAATCGGCACGCTCGAGTTTCGAGAAACAGGCTGCAATGTGCTACGCTTGAGCCGAGAATCACAAACGTGCATGTAAGGCATATGGGCGACAGCTACTGAGGCGTGTGCCGCGTAGAAAACCCGTGTTAACATGTCACGTGGAGTCGAATCTATCACGTTAGAGCGCAATCGGCACGCTCGAGTTCCGAGAAAACAGCCCAATGTTGCTCCGCTTGAGCCTGAGAATCCAAACGTGCATTTAAGGCATATGGCGACAGCTACGAGCGTGTGCGCGTAGAAAACGTGTTAACATGTCAAGTGGAGTCGATCTTATCACGTTTAGAGCTTGTGCAATCGGCAGCTCGAGTTCCGGAGAAACAGCTCAAAAGTGCTCGCCACTGAGCCGAGAATCACAAAACGTGCATGTAAGGCATATGGGCGACAGCTACGAGAGTGTGCGCGTATAAAAACGTGTAACATGTCACGTGGAGTCGATCATATCACGTTAAGAGCGCAATCGGCGCGCTCGAGTTCCGAGAAACAGTTCAATGTGCTCCGCTTGAGCCGAGAATCACAAATCGTGCTGCATTTAAGCATATGGGCGACAGCTACGAGCCGTGAGCGCGTTAGAAAACGTTGTTAACATGTCACGTGAGTCGATCTATCCACGTTTAGAGGGCGCAATTCGGCCACGCTCGGAGTTCCGAGAAAACAGCTCAATGTGCTCCGCTTGAGCGAGAATCCACTAACGTGCATTTAAGGGCATATGGGCGACAGGCTACGAGCGTGTGCGCGTAGAAACGTGTTAACATGGTCCCAGTGGAGTCGATCTATTTCACGTTTAGAGCCGCAATCGGCACGCTCGAGTTCCGAGAAAACCCAGCTTCAATGTGCTCCGCTTGAGTCCGAGAATCACATCGTGCATTTAAGGGCATATGGGCGGAAAGCTACGAGGTGTGCGCGTAGAAAAAACGTGTAACAGTCACGTGGAGTCGATCTATCACGTTAGGCGCAATTCGGCACGCTCGAGTTTCCGAGATCCGCTCAATGTGCTCGCTTGAGCCGAGAATTCACATGACGTGCATTAAGGCATTATGGGGCGACAGCTAGGAGCGTGTGCGCGTAGAAAACGTGTTAGCATGTCACGTGGAGTCGATCTATCACGTTTTAGAGGCGCAATCGGCACGCCGAGTTCCGAGAAACCAGCTCAATGTGCTCCGCTTGAGCCGAGAATCACAAACACGTGCATTTAAGCTATGGGCGACAGCTACGAGCGTGTGCGCGTAGAAAACGGGTTAACATGTCACGTGGAGTCGATCTATCACGTTTAGAGCGCAATCGGCGCAGCTCGGACTTCCGAGAAACAGCTCAATGTGCTCCGCTTGAGCCGGCATCACAAAACGGTGCATTAAGGCATAGGGCGACAGCTACGAGCGTGTGCCGGTAGAAAACGTGTTAACATGTCACGTGGAGTCGATCTATCACGTTTATTTAGAGCGCAAATCGGCGCGCTCGAAGCCTTTCTGAAAACAGCTCATGTGCTCCGCTTGAGCCGAGCATTCACCAAAACGTGCATTTAAGGCATATGGGCGACAGCTACGAGCGTGTGCGCGTAGAAAAACGTTGTTGAACATGTCACGTGGAGTCGATCTATCACGTTTAGAGCGCAATCGGCACGCTCGAGTTCCGAGAAGAAACAGCGCAATGTGCTCCGCTTGAGCCGAGAATCACAAACGTGCATTTACGGGCTATGGCGACAGCTACGAGCGTGTGTGCGCGTAGAAAAACGTGTTAACAGTCACGTGGAGTCGATCTATCACGTTAGAGCGCAATCGCACGCTCTTGAGGTTCCGAGAAAACAGCTCATGTGCTCCGATTGAGCCGAGAATGACAAAACGTGCATTAAAGCAATGGGCGACAGCTACGAGCGTGTCGCGTAGGAAAACGTGTTAACATGTCCGTGGAGTCGATCTATCACGTTTAGAGCGCAATCGGCGCGCTCTGAGTTCCGAGAAACAGCTCAATGTGCTCCGCTTGAGCCAGAATCACAAAAACGTGGCATTTAAGGCATTATGGGCTGGACAGCTACGAGCGTCCCGTGCCGCGTAGAAAACGTGTTTAACATGTACGTTGAGGCGAATCTATCACGTTTAGAGCGCAACCCCCCCCCCCTGTCCCCCGCGCTCGACTTCCGAGAAACAGCTAATGTGCTCCGCTTGAGCGAGCATCACAAACGTGCATGTAAGGCATATTGGGCGGGGAACGCTACGAAGCGTGTGCGCGTAGGGAAAACGTGTTGTAAAAATGTCACGTGGAGTCGATCTACACGTTTAGAAGCGCAATCGGACGCCTCGAGTGCCGAGAAACAGCGCAATGTGACTCCGCTTGAGCCGAGAATCACAAACGTGCATTTAAGGCATATGGGCGACAGATACGAGCGTGTGCGCGTAGAAAACGTGTTAAACATGTCACAGTGGGAGTCGATCTATCACGTTTAGAGCGCAATCGGCACGCTCGAGTTCCGAGAAACAGTCAATGTGCTCCGCTTGAGCCGAAGAATCACTAAACGTTGCATTTAAGGCATATGGGCGACAGCTACGAGCGTACGTGCGGCGAGAAAGAAAAAAGTGTTAACATGTCACGTGGAGTCGATCATCACGTTAGAGCGCAGATCGCGCGCTCGACTTCCGAGAAACAAGCTTCAATGTGCTCCGCTTGAGCCGAGAATCACAACAAACGTGCATTATAAGGAATCATGGGCGACAGGCTACGAGCGGTGCCGCGTAGAAAAAAAAACGTGTTAACATGTCACGTGGAGTCGATCTATCACGTTTAGTAGAGCGCAATCGGTCGCGCTCGGACTTCCGAGAAACAGCTCAATGTGATCCGCTTGAGCCGAGCATCACAAACGTGCATTTTAAGGCATAATGGGCCGACAGCTACGAGCGTGGTGCCGTAGACCCAAACCGTGCCACGCTTAACATGTCACGTGGATCGGATCTATCACGTTCTAGAGCGCACAATCGGCGCGCTCGGACTCCGAGAGAGAAACAGGCTAAATGTGCTACGCTGAGCCGAGATCACAAAACGTGCATTTTTTAAGGCCATGATGGCGACAGCTACGAAGGCGTCGTGCGCGTAAGAAAACGTGTTAAACATGTAACGTGGAGTCGATCTATCACGTGTAGAGCGCAATCGGCACGCTCGGTGCCGAGAATACAGCCCGCAAGTGCTCCGCTTGAGCCGAGAATCACAAACGTGCATTAAGGCATATGGGCGACAGCTACAGCGTTGGGCGCGTTAGTAGAAAACGTGTTACCATGTCACGTGGAGTCGTCTATCACGTTTAGAGCGCAATCGGCACGCTCGAGTTCGAAGAAAAGCTCAATGTGCTCCGCTTGAGCCGAGAATGACAAACGTGCATTTAAGGCATATGGGCGACAAGTACGAGCGTTGGTGCGCGGAGAAAACGTGTTACACATGTCACGTGGAGTCGATCTATCACGTTTAGAGCGCAATCGGCACGCTCGAGTTCCGAGAAACAGCATCAATGTGCTCCGGATTGAAGCGAGAATCACAAACGTGCATTTTAAGGCATATGGGCGACAGCTACGAGCGTGTGCGCGTAGAAAACGGGTTAACATGTCACGTGGAGTCGATCTATCACGTTTAGAGCGCAAGCGGCGACGCTTCGACCTTCCGAAGGAGAAAACAGATCAATGTGCTCCGCTTGAGCCGAGCATCACAAACGTGCAGCATGAAGGCATATGGCGGACAGCTACGAGCGTGTGCGCGTAGAAACGTGTTAACATGTCACGAGGAGTCGATCTATCACGTTTAGAGCGCAATCGGCACGCTCGAGTTTCGAGAAAACAGCGAATGTGCTTCGCTTGAAGCCGAGAATCAACAAACGTGCATTTAAGGGATTATGGCGACAGCTACGAGCGTGTGCGCGTAGAAAACGTGTTAACATGTCACGTGGAGTCGATCTATCACGTTTAGAGCGCAATCGGCACGGCCGAGTTCCGAGAAACAGATCAAATGTTGCTCCGCTTGAGCGAGGAATGGGACAAACGTGAATTTAAGGCATATGGCGACAGCTACGAAGCGTGTGCGCGTAGAAAACGTGTTAACATGTCACGTGGAGTCGATCTCTCACGTTTAGAGCGCAATCGGCACGCTCGAGTTCCGAGAAACAGCTCAATGTGCTCCGCTTTGAGCCGAGATCACAAACGTGCATTTAAAGGGCATATGGGCGACAGCTAACGAGTACGTGTGCGCGTAGAAACGTGGTTAACATGTCCGTGGAGTCGATCTAATCACGTTTAGTAGCGCATCGGCGCGCTCGAGTTCCCGAGAAACAGCTCAATGTGCTCCGTTGAGCCGAGAATCACAAACGTGAATTTAAGCATTATGGCGACAGCTACGAGCGGCCTGTGCGCGTAGCAAAACGTGTTAAATTCTGTCAAGGGGAGTCGATCTATTCATGTTTTAGAGCGCAATCGGGCACGCTCGAGTTCCGAGAACAGATCAATGTGCTCCGCTTGAGCCGAGGATCACAAATGTGCATTTAAGGCATAGGGCGACAGCTACGAGCGTGTGCGCGTAGAAAACGTAGGTTAACGTGGTCACGTGGAGTCGATCTATCACGTATAGAGCGCAATCGGCACGCTCGAGTTCCGAGAAACAGATCAATGTGCCTCCAGCTTGAGCGCGAGAATCACAAACGTGCATTTAAGGCATATGGGCGACAGAGTACGGAGCGTGTTGCGCGTAGAAAAACTGTTAACATGTCACGTGGAGTCGATCTATCACGTTTAGAGCGCAATCGGCACGCTCGAGTCGAGAAACAGCTCAATGTGCTCCGCTTGAGCCGAGAATCACAAACGTGCATTTAAGGCATATGGGCGACAGCTACGAGCGTGTGCGCGTAGAAAAACGTGTTAACATGTCACGCGGAGTCGATCTATCACGTTTAGAGCGCAATCGCACGCTCGAGTTCCGAGAAACAGCTCAATGTGCTCGCTGAACCGAACGAATCACCAACCGTGCATTTAAGGCATATGGGCGACAGCTACGAGCGTGTGCGCGTAGAAAACGTGTTAACAAATGTCACGCGTAGTGATCTATCACGTTTAGAGCGCAATCGGCACACGCTCGAGTTCCGAGAAACTAGGCTCAATGTGCTCCGCTTGAACGAGAATCACAAACGTCCATTTAGGCATATGGGCGACCGCTACGAGCGTCTGTGCGCGTTAGGGAAAACGTGTTAACATGTCACGTGGAGTCGATCTATCACGTTTTTAGAAGCGCAATCGGCACGCTCGAGGTTCGAGAAACAGCTCAATGTGCTCCCGCTTGAGCCGAAGAATCACAACGGGCATTAAGGGCATATGGCAAATAAAAATAGGCGACAGCTACGAAGCTTGTGCGCGTAGATAGGGGAAAACGTGTTAAACATGTCACGTGGAGTCGATCTATCACGTTTAGGGCGCCAATCGGCACGCTCGAGTTCGAGAAACAGCTCAATGTGCTCCGCCTGAGCCGAGAATCACTAAAGTGCATTTAAGGCATATGGGCGGACAAGCTACGAGGCGTAGTGCGCGTTAGAAAAACGTGTTAGCAATGTCACGTGGAGTCGATCTTCCGTTTAGAGCCGCAATCGCGCCCCCGCTCGAGTTCCGGAGAAAACAGACTCAATGTGCCTCCGCTTGAGCCGAGAATCACAAACGGCAATTAAGGCTATGGGCGACAGCTACGAGCGTGTGCGCGTAGAAAAACGTGTTAACATGTCACTTGGAGTCGATCTGTTCAGTTGTAGAGCGCAATCGGCACGCTCGAGTTCCGAGAAACAGCTCAATGTGCTCCGATGAGCCGAGATCACAGACGTGCATTAAGCATTATGGGCGAACAAGCTACGAGCGTGGTGCGGTAGAGGAAAACGTGTTAACATGTCACGTGGAGTCGATCTATCACGTTTTAGAGCGCAATCGGCACGCTCGAGTTCCGAGAAACAGCTCAAGGTGCTCCGCTTGAGCCGAGAATCACATACGTTGCATTAAGGCATATGGGCGACAGCTACGGAGCGGATTGGACTGTGCGCTGTAGAAAAGTTGCTTAACCATGTCATCGTGGAGTACGATTTATCACGTTTAGAGCGGCCCCCCAATCGGCACGCTCGAGTTCCGGAGAAAACAGGCTCAATGTGCTTACGCTTGAGCCGAGAATCACAAACGTGCATTTAGGCATATGGGCGACAGCTACAAAAGCGTTGTGCGCGTAGAAACGTGTTAACATGTCACGTGGAGTCGATTATCACGTTTAGAGGCGCAATGGCGCGCTCGAGTTCCGAGAAACAGCTCAATGGGCTCCGCTTGAGCCGAGAATCACAAATCGTGCATTTAAGGGCAATATGGGCGGACAGCTACGAGCGGTGCGCGTAGAAAACGTGTTAACTGTCACTTGGAGTTCCGATCGATCACGTTTAGAGGCGCAATCGGCACGCTCGAGTTCCGAGAAACAGCTCAAATGTGATCCGCTTGAGCGAGAATCACAAACTGTGCATAAGCATATGGGCGACAAGCTACGTAGCGTGTGCGCGTAGAAAACGTGTTAACAGTCACGTGGAGTGTCGATCTATCCACGTTTAGGAGCGCAATCGGCACGCTCGAGTTCCGAGAAAAGCTCAATGTGCTCGCTTGAGCCAGAATCACAAACGTGCATTTAAGGCATATGGGCGAAACAGCTACGAGAGTGTCGCGTATGAAAACGTGTTAACATGGTCACGTGGAGTCGATTCTATCACGGTTTAGAGCGCAATCGGCACGCTCGAAGTTCCGAGAAACAGCTCAATGTGCTCCGCTTGAGCCGGAATCACATTACGTGCATTAGGCATTATGGCGACAGCTACGAGCGGGTGCGCGTAGAAAAACGTGTTAACATGTCACGTGGAGTCGATCGATCACGTTTAGAGCGCAATCGGCCACGCTCGCTTCCTGAGAACAGCTCAATGTGCTCGCTTGAGCCGAGAATCGCACACGGACCACATTTAAGGCATATGCGCGACAGCTACGAGCGTGTGCGCGTAGAGAAAAAACGTGTTAACATGTCACGTGGAGTCGATCTATCCGTTTAGAGGCGCAATCGGCCCGCTCCCCCCCCCTGAGTTCCGAGAAAAAAGCTCAAGTGCTCCGCTGAGCCGAGAATCACATACGTGGCAGTTAAGGCATATGGGGGCGACAGCTACGAGCGTGTGCGCGTAGAAAACGTGTTAACATGTCACGTGGAGGTCGATCTATCACGTTTAGAGCGCAATCGGCACGCTCGAGTTCCGGTGAGGAAACAGCTCAATGTGGATCCGCTTGAGGCCGAGAATCACCCAAAACGTGCATTTTAAGTGGCATATGGGCGACAGCTACGAGCGTGTGCGCGTAGAAAACGTGTTAAACTGTCACGTGGAGTTCGATCTATCACGTTTTAGAGCGCAATCGCACGCTTCGAGTTCCGAGAAAAAAGCTCAATGTGCTCCGCTGAGCGAGGAATGACAAACGTGCATTTAAGGCATATGGGCGACAGGCTACGAGCGTGTGCGCGTAGAAAACGTGTTAAACATGTCACGTGGAGCGATCTATCACGTTTAGAGCGCAATCGGCACGCTCGAGTTCCGAGAAACAGCTCAAGTGCTCCGCTTGAGCCCGAAGAATCCACAAACGTGCATTTAAGGGCATCTCCCACTGACATATGGGGCGACAGCTACGAGCGTCGTGCGCGTAGAAAACGTGTTAAACATGTCACGTGGAGTCGATCTATCCCGTTTAGAGCGCAATCGCACGCTCGAGTTCCGAGAAACAAGGCTAAATGAGCTCCGCTTGAGTGGAATCACAAACGTGCATTAAAAGGCCATATGGGCGACCAGACTACGAGCGTGTGCGCGTAGAAAAGTGTTAACATGTCACTTGGAGTCGATCTATCACGGTTAGAGCGCAATCGGCACGCTCGAGTTTCGAGAAAACAGTCAAATGTGCGCCAGCTTGAGCCGAGAATCACAAAAGTGCATTTAAGGCATATGGGCGACCGCTACGAGCGTGTGCGCGTAGAAAAACGTGTTAAACATGTCACGTGGAGTCGATCTATCACGGTTCGTAGAGCGCAATCGGCACGCTCGATTTAGAGAAACAGCTCCAAGTGCTCGCCTTGAGCCGAGATAACAAACTGTGCATTTAAGGCATATGGGCGACAGCTACGAGCGGTGCGCGTAGAAAACGTGAACATGTCACGTGGAGTCGATCTATCAAGGTTTAGAGCGCAATCGGGCACGCTTCGAGTTCGAGGAAAAGCTCAATGTGCTCCGCTTGAGGCCGAGAATCACTACGTGCATTTAAGGCATATGGGCGACAGTACAGCGTTGTGCGCGTAGAAAACGTGTTAACATGTCACGTGGAGTCGATCTATCAGTTAGAGCGGCATCGGCACGCTCGAGTTCCGAGAAACAGTCAAGTGCTCCGCTTGAGCCGAGAATCAACAAACGGCATTTAAGGCATTATGGGCGACCGCTACGAGCGTGGCGCGTAGAAACGTGTTAACAAGTCACGTGAGTCGATCTATCCACGTTTAGAGCCAATCGGCACGCTCGAGTTCCGAGAAACAGACTCAAATGTGCTCCGCTTGAGCGAGAATCACAAAAGTGCATTTAAGGCATATGGGCGACAGCTACGAGCGTGGTGCGCGTAGAAAACGTGTTAACATGTCACGTGGGGGGGAGTACGAATCTATGCACGTTTAGAGCGCAATCGGCACGCTTCGAGTTCCGAGAAACAGATTCAATGTGCTCCGCTTGAGCCGAGAATCCAAACGTGCATTTAAGGCATATGGGCGACAGCTACGAGCGTGTGCGCGTAGAAAACGTGTTAACATGTCACGTGGACGTCGTCTATCACGTTTTAGGAGCGCAATCGGCACGCTCGAGGTTCGAGAAACAGCTAAATGAGCTCCGCTTGAGCCGAGAATCACAAATGTGCATTTAAGGCATATGGGCGACAGCTACGAGCGTGTGCGCGTAGAAAACGTTAGTTAACATGTCACGTGGAGTTCGACTAGCACTTTAGAGCGCAATCGGCACGCTCGAGTTTCCAGAAACAGCTCAATGTGCTCCGCTTGAGCCGAGAGGAGAAATCACCAAACGTTGCATTTAAGGCTATAGGCGCAGCTACCGAGCGTGTGCGCGTAGAAAACGTGTTAACAGTCACGTGGAGCGATCTATTCACGTTTAGAGCGCAACGGCACGCTCGAGTTCCGAGAAACAGCTCAATGTTCTCAGCTTGAGCCCCCCCGAGCATCACAAAACGTGCATTTAAGGCATATGGGCGACAGGCTACGAGCGTGTGCGCTAGAACAAACGTGTTAAAACATGTCAGTGGAGGCCGATTCGATCACGTTTAGAGCGCATCGGCACGCCTCGAGTTTCGAGAAAACAGCTTCAATGTGCTCCGCTTGAGCGAGAATCACAAACGTGCATTTAAGGTCATTGGGCGACAGCTACGAGAGTTGTGCGCGTAGAAAAGTGTTAACATGTCACGTGGAGTCGATCGATCACGTTTAGAAGCGCCCATCGGCACGTTTCGAGTTCCGAGAAACAGCTCAATGTGCTCCGCTTGAGCCGAGGAATCACAAACGGGCATTTAAGGCATATGGGCGACAGCTACGAGCGTGGCGCGTAAGAAAAACGTGTTAACATGTCACGTGGAGGTCGAATCTACACGTTAGAGCGCAAATCGGCACGCTCGAGTTCCGAGGAACAGCTCAATGTGCTCCGCTGAGCCGAGAATCACAAAACGTTGATTAAGCATATGGGCGACAGGGGGGCCTACGAGCGTTGTGCGCGTAGAAAACGTGTTCACCATGTCACGTGGAGTGATCGATCCACGTTTAGAGCGCAATTGGCACGCTCGAGTTCCGAGAAACAGCTCAATGTGCTCCGCTTGAGCCGGAGAACACAAAGTGCATTAGGCATATGGGCGAAACAGCTACGAGAGTGTGCGCGTAGAAACGTGTTAACAATGTCACGTGGAGTGATCTATAAACGTTTAGAGCGCAATCGGCACGCTCGAGTTTTCCGAGAAAACATTCAATGTGCTCCGCTTGAGCGAGAATCAAAACGTGCATTAAGGCATATGGGCGACAGCTACGAGCGTGTGCGCGTAGAAAACGTGTTAGCATGTCACGTGGAGTCGATCTATCACGTTTAGAGCGCAAACGGCCGCTCGAGTTCGAGAAAACGCTCAATGTGACTCCCCGCCATTAAGCGAGAATCAAAAACGTGCATTTAAGGCATAGGCGACAGCTCCGAGCGTGTGCGCGTCGTTAGTAGAAAACGTGTTAAACACATGTCACGTGAGTCGACCCCTCACCTCCACCGTTTAGAGCGCAATCGGCACGCTCGAGTCCGAGAAGAAACAAGCTTCAATGTGCTCCCGCTTGAGCCCGACGAACACATTACGTGCATTAAAGCATATGGGCGACAAGCTACGAGCGTGTGCGCGTAGAAAACGTGTTAACATGTCACGTGGAGTCGATCTATCACGTTTAGAGCGCAATTCGGACCCGCTCGAGTTCCGGAGAAACAGCTCAATGTTGCTCGCTTGAGCGAGAATCACAAACGGGCATTAAGGCATATGGGCGACAGTACGAAAGGCGTGTCGCGCGTAGAAAAAAGTGGTTAACATGTCACGTGGAGTCGAATCATCCCGTTTAGAGCGGCAATCGGCACGCTCGAAGGTTCCGAGAAAAACAGCTCAATGTGTCCGCTTGAGCGAGAATCACAAACGTGCATTTAAGGCATATGGGCGACAGCTACGAGCGTGTGCGGCGCGTAGAAAACGTGTGTTAACAGTCACGTGGAGTCGATCTATCACGTTTAGAGCGCAAATCACGGCAGCTCGAGTTCCGAAGAACACAGCTCAATGTGCTCCGCTGAGCCGAGACATACACAAACGTGCATTTAGGCATATGGGCGGACAGCTACGGTCGTGTGCGCTAGAAAACGTGTTTTCCGTTAAACATGTCACGTGGTTGCGATCTATCACGTTTAGAGCGCAATCGGCACGCTCGAGTTCCGAGAACAGGTTCATGTGCCTCCTCTGAGCACGAGAATCACATACGTGCATTTAAGGCATATGGGCGACAGATACGGAAGCGTGTGCGCATAGAAAGAAAAAAAAACGTGTAACATGTCACGTGGAGTCGATCTATCACGTTTAGAGCGCCAATCGGCAGCTCGAGTTCCGAGAAACAGCTCATGTGCTCCCCCCCCCCCCCCCCTTTGAGCCGAGAATCACCAAACGGGCATTTTTTAAGGATATGGGCGACAGCTACGAGCGTGGGCGCGTAGAAAACGTGTTAACATGTCACGTGGAGGCGATCTATCACGTTTAGAGCGCAATCGGCACGCTCGAGTGCCGAGAAACAGCTCAATGTGCTCCGCTTGAGCCGAGGATCACAAAAGTGCATTTACAGGCATATGGGCGGGACAGCTACGAGCGTCGTGCGCGTAGGAAACGTGTTTAGCATTGTCAACGTGAGGAGTCGATTCTATCACGTTTAGAGCGCAAATCGGCACGCTGATTTTCGAGAAACAGACTCAAGTGCTCCGCTTGAGCGAGAATCACAAAACGTGCATTTAAGGCATATGGGCGACAGCTACGAGCGTGGTGCGCGTTAGGAAAACGTGTTTAAATGTCACGTGGAAAGTCGACTCGAGCACGTTAGAGCGCCAATCGGCACGCTCGAGTCCGGAGAAACAGCTCAATGTGCTCCGGGCTTAAGCCGAGAATCACAAAACGTGGCATTTAAGGTATGGGCGACAGCTACGAGCGTGTGCGCGTAGAAAAGTTGTTAACATGTCACCGTTGGGAGTCGATCTATCACGTTTAGAGCGCAATCGGCACGCTCGAGTTCCGAGAAAACAGCTCAATGTGCTCCGCTTGAGCCGAGAATCACATACGTGCTTTAAGGCTATGGGCGAACAGCTACGAGGTAGGCGCGTAGAAAACGTGTTAACATGTCACGTGGAGTCGATCTATCACGTTTTAGAGCGCAATCGGCCCGCTCCGAGTTCCGAGAGAAACAGCTCAATGTGCTCCGCGTGAGCCGAGAATCACAAAACGTGCATTTAAGGCATATGGGCGACAGCTACGAAGCGTGTTGCGCGTAGAAACGTGTTAAACATGTCACGTGGAGTCGATCTATCACGTTTAGGAGCGCAATCGGCACGCGTCGAGTTCCGAGAAAACAGCTCAATGTGTGTCTCCGCTTGAGCCGAGAATCACAAACGTGAATTTAAGGATATGGGCGACAGCTACGAGCGTGTGCGCGTTAGAAAAGTGTTAACATGTCACGTGGAGCGGATCTATCACGTTTCTTAGAGCCGCAATTCGGCACGCTCGAGTTCCGAGAAACAGTCAATGTGCTTCGCTTGAGCCGAGAATCACAAAACGTGATTTAAGGCATTATGGGGCGGCGGACAGCTACGAGCGTCGTGGCGTCGAAAAACGTGTTAACATGTCACGTGGAGTCGATCTATCACGTTTAGAGCGCATCGGCACGCTCGAGTCGAGAAGAAACAGGTGAAGGTGCTCCGCTTGAGCCGAGATCACATACGTGCATTTAGGCAATATGGGCGACAGATACGAGGCGTGGCGCATAGAAAAAAACGTGTAACATGTCACGTGGAGTCGATTCTATCACGTTTAGAGGCGCCAAATCGGCACGTTCGAGTTCCGAGAAACAGCTTCAATGTGCTCCGCTTGAGCGAGAATCACAAACGTGCATTTAAGGACATAGGGGGACAGCTTAACGAGCGTGTGCGCGTAGAAAATGTGTTAACATGTCACGTGGAGTCGATCTATCACGTCATTTACGAGCGCAATCGGCCACGCTCGAGTGCCGAGAAAAAGCTCAATGTGCTCCCGCTTGAAGCCGAGAATCACAAACGTGCTCATTTAAGCATATGGGCGACAGAGCTACGAGCGTGTGCGCGTTAGAAAACGTGTTAGCATGTTCACGTGGGAGTCGATCTATCACGTTAGAGCGCAATCGTGCACGCTCGAGTGTCGAGAAAACAGCTAATGTGCTCCGCTTGAGCCGAGAATCACACGTGCACTTTAAGGCATATGGGCGACAAGCCTACGAGCGTGGCGCGTAGAAAAAACGTGTTAAAACATGTCACGTGATCGACGATCCGTTTAGAGCGCAATCGGCACGCTCGAGTTCGAGACAAACAGCTCAATGTGCCCTCCGCTTGAGCGAGAAATCACAAACGTGCATTTAAGGCTATGGGCGGACAGCTACGAGCGTGTGCGCGTAGAAAAACGTGTTAAATGTCACGTGGAGGCGATCGATCTCCTTTAGAGAGCAATTTCCGGCACGCTCGAGTTCGAGAAACAGCTCACATGTGCTCCGCTTGAGCCGAGGAAATCACATACGTGCATTTAAGGCATATGGGGCGACAGCTACGAAGCTGTGCGCG
This sequence comes from Dynastes maya, assembly GCA_029619315.2. Taxonomy (NCBI): domain Eukaryota; kingdom Metazoa; phylum Arthropoda; class Insecta; order Coleoptera; family Scarabaeidae; genus Dynastes; species Dynastes maya. Next base: position 325,147 of record JAROYE020000047.1, read on the forward strand.
TAGAAAACGTGTTAACATGTAACGTGGAGTCGATCTATCACGTTTTAGAGGCGCAATCGGCACGCTCGAGTTTCCGAGAAACAGCGCAATGTGACTCCGCTTGAGCCGAGAATCACAAACGTGCATTTATTTAAGGCATATGGGCGACAGCTACGAGCGTGTGCGCGTATAGAAAACGTGTTAACATGTCACGTGGAGTCGATCTATCACGTTTAGAGCCTGCAATCGGGACGCTCGAGTTCCGAGGAAAACAGCTCAATGTGCTCCGCTTGAGCCGAGAATCACAAACGTGCCATTTAAGGCATTTATGGCGGACAGCTACGAGCGGGGCGCGTAGAAAAACGTGTAAACATGTCACGTGGAAGTCGATCTATCACGTTTAGAGCGCAATCGGGCACGCTCGAGTTCCGAGAAACAGCTCATGTGCTACGCTTGAGCCGAGAATCACAAACGTGCCATTAAGGCATAGGGCGACAGCTACGAAGCGTTGTGAGCGTAGAAAACGTGGTAGCAGGTCACGTGGAGTCGATCTATCACGTCTAGAGCGCAATCGGCACGCTCGAGTTCCGAGAAACGCTCAATGTGCTCAGCTTGAGCCCTGAGGGAATCACAAAACGTGGCATTTAAAGGCATATGGGCGACAGCTACGAGCGTGGCGCGTAGAAAAAACTGTTAACATGTCACGTGGAGTCGAATTCTATCACGTTTAAGCGCAATCGGCACGCTCGAGTTCCGAGAAACAGCTCATGTGCTCCGCTTGAGCCGAGAATCACAAACGTGCATTTCAGGCATATGGGCGACAGCTACGAGCGTGTGAGCGTTAGAAAACTTGTTAACAGTCACGTGGAGTTGATCTATCAGGTTTAGAGGGCGCAATCGGCACGCTCGAGTTCGCGAAACAGCCAATGTGCCTCCGCTTGAGCCGAGGAATCACAAACGTGCAATTTGAAGGCATATGGGCGGACAGCTAAGCTCGAGCGGTGCGCGTAGAAAACGTGTTAACATGGCACGTGGAGTCGATCTATCACGTTTAGAGCGCCAATCGGCACGATCCGAGTCCGAGAAAACAGCTCAATGGGCTCCGCTTGAGCCGAGGAATCACTAACGTGGTTTAAGGCATATGGGACAGCTACGAGCGTGTGCGCGTAGAAAAGAGTGTTAACATGTCACGTGGAGTCGATCTAACACGGTTTAGAGGCGCAATCGGCACGCTCGAGTTCCGAGAAACAGCACAATGTGCTCCGCTTGAGGCCGAGAATCACAAACGTGCATTAAGGATGTGGGGACAGCTCACGAGGCGTGTGCGCGTAGAAAAAGAAAACGTGGTTAAATGTCACGTGGAGTCGATCTATCACGTTTAGAGCGCCATCGGCACGCTCGAGTGCCGAGAAACAGATCAATGTGCTCCGCTTGAGCCGAGAATCACAAACGTGCATTTAAGGCATCTGGGGCGACCAAGCTTGACGGAGCGTGTGCGCGTAGAAAGAAGAAAAACGTGTTAACATGTCACGGGGAGTCGATCTGATCACGTTTGAGCGCAATCGGCACGCTCGAGTTCCGAGAAACAGCTCAATGTGCTCCGCTTGAGCCGAGAATCACAAACGTGCATTTAAGGAATATGGGCGACAGCTCCGAGCGAGTGCGCGTAGAAAACGTGTTAACATGTCACGTGGAGTCGATCTATCCGTTTAAGAGCGCAATCGGCACGCTCGAGTTCCGAGAACAGCTCAATGTGCTCCGCTTGAGCCGAGAACACAAACGTGCATTTAAGGCATAGGGGACAGCTTACGAGCGTGTGCGAGTAGAAAACGTGTTAACAGTCACGTGGAGTCGATCTATCACGTTTGTTAGAGCGCAATCGGCGGCGCGCTCGAGTTTCCGAGAAACAGCTCAAAGTGCTCCGCTTGAGCCGAGAATCACTAACGTGCCATTTAAGGCATATGGGGCGACAGCTACGAGCCGCTTGGCGCTTAGAAAACGTGTTAACATGTCACGTGAGTCGATCTAATCACGGTTAGAGCGCGAATCGGCACGCTCGAGTTCCAGAGAAAAACAGCTCAATGTTCTCCGCTTTGAGCGAGGATCACAAAACGCATTTAAGGGATAGGGCGACAGCTACGAGGCTGTGTGCGCGTAGAAAACGTGTTAACATGTCAACCACGTGGAGTCGATCTATCACGTCTATGAGCGCAACGGCACGCCGAGTTCCGAGAAACAGCTCAATGTGCTCCGCTTGAGCCGAGAATCACATACGTGCATTTAAGGCATATGGGCGACAGCTACGAGCGTTGTCGCCGTAGGGGAAACGTGTTAACATGTCACGTGGAGTCGATCTATCACGTTTAGAGCGCAATCGGCACGCTCGAGTTTCGAGAAACAGCTCAATGTGCTCCGCTTGAGCCGAGAATCACAAATGTGCATTTAAGGCAGATGGGCGACAGCTACGAGCGTGTGCGCGTAGAAAACGTGTTAACATGTCACGTGGAGTCGATCTATCACGTTTTAGAGCGCAATCGGCACGCTCGAGTTTCGAGAAACAGCTACAATGATGCTTCCGCTTGAGCGAGAACCACATACGTTGCATTTAAGGCATATGGGCGACAGCTTCGAGCGTGTGCGCGTAGGAAAACGTGTTAACATGTCACGGGAGTCGATCTATCACGTTTAGAGGCGCACTCGGGCACGCTCGGAGTTACGAGAAACAGCTCAATGGCTCCGCTTGAGCCGAGAAATCACAAACGTGCATTTAAGGCAAATAGGCGACAGCTACGAGCGTGTGCGCGTAGAAAAACGTGTTAAATTGTCAGTGGAGTTCGATCTATCACGTTTAGTGCGCAATCGGCACGCTCGAGTTCCGAGAAACAGTTCAATGTTCTCCGCTTGAGCCGAGAAATCACAAACGTGAATTAAGGCATATGTGGCGAAGCTACGAGCGTGTGCGCGTAGAGAAAGAAACGCCCCCCGTTAACATTGTCAAGTGGAGTCGATCGATCACTTTAGAGCGCAATCGGCACGCTTCGAGTTCCGAGAAAACAGCTCAATGTGCTCCGCTTGAGCCGAGAATCACAAACGTTGCATTTAGGCATATGGGCGACAGCACGAGCGTGTGCGCGTAGAAAAAACGTGTTAACATTGTCACGTGGAGTGATCGATCCAACGTTTAGAGCGCAAATCGCACGCTCGAGGTCGAGAAACAGGGGGGGGGGGCCTTCAAATGTGCTCCGCTTGAGCCGAGAATCACAAACGTGCATTTAAGGCATATGGGCGACAGCTACGAGCGTGTGCGCGTAGAAAACGTGTTAACGTGTCACGTGGAGGCGATCTATCACGTTTAGAGCGCAATCGGCACGCTCGAGCTTCGAGAAACAGCTCAATGTGCTCCGCTTGAGCCGAGAATCACAAATGTGCATTTAAGGCATATGGGCGGACAGCTAAGAGCGTGTGCGCGTAGAAAACGTGTTACATTGTCAAGTGGAGTCGATCTATCACGTTTAGAGCGCATTCGGCACGCCTCGAGTTCGAGAAACAGCTTCAATGTGCTCCGCTTGAGGCCGAGAATCACATACGTGCATTTAAGGCATATGGGCGACAGCTAGAGCGTGTTGCGCGTACGAAAACGTGTAAACAGTCACGTGGAGTCGATCTATCCCGTTTAGAGCGCAATCGGCCCCACGCTCGAGTTCCGGAGAAAACAGCTCAATGTGCTCGCTTGTAGCGCGAAATCACAAAACGTGCTTTAAGGCATATGGGCGACAGCTACGAGCGTGTGCGCGTAGGAAAAGTGGTAACATGCACGTGGAGTCGATCTATCACGTTTTAGAAGCGCCAATCGGCACGCTCGAGTTCCGAGAAACAGCCACTGTGACTCGCTTGAGCGAGAAGCACCAAACGTGCATTAAGGCATATGGCGACAGCTACGAGCGTGTGCGCGTAGAAAACGTGTTAAACATGTTCACGTGGAGTCGATCGATCACGTTCTAGAGCGGCAATCGGCACGCTCGAGTTCCAGAGAAACAGCTCAATGTGCTCCGCTTGAGACGAGAATCACAAATGTGCATTAAGGCATTAGGGCGACAGCTACCAGCGTGTGCGAGTAGAAAAAAACGTCGTTAACATGTCACGTGGAGTCGATCTATCACGTTAGAGCGCATCGGCAACCGCTCGAGTTCCGAGAAAACAGCTCAATGTGCTCCGTTGAGGGCCCCCCGAACAATCACAAACGTGCATTTAAGGGCATATGGGCGAAGCTACGAGCGTGTGGCGCGATAGAAAAACGTGTTTAACATGTCACGTGGAGTCAATCTATCACGTTTAGAGCGCAATCGCAAGCTCGGGTCGAGAAACAGCTCAATGTGCTCCGCTTGAGCGAGAATCACAAACGTTGCATTTTAAGGCATTATGGGCGACAGCTACGAGCGTGTGCGTCGTAGAAAAAGTTGTTTAACATTTCACGTGGAGTCGATTCGATCACGTTTAGAGCGCAATCGCACGCTCGAGTTCCGAGAAACAGCTCAATGTGGACTCCGCTTGAGCCGAGAATCACAAACGGGCATTTAAAGGTCATATGGCGACAGCTACGAAGCGTGTGCGGCGTAGAAAAACGTGTAACATGTCACGTGGGTCTCCGATCGATCACGTTTAGAGCGCAATCGGCACGCTCGAGTTCCGAGAAACAGTCAATGTGCTCCGCTTGAGCCGAGAATCAACAACGTGCATTTAAGGCATTATGGGCGACAGCTACGAGCGTGTGCGCGTAGAAAACGTGTTAACGTGTCACGTGATAAGTCGACTATCACGTTTAGCGCAATCGGCACGCTCGAGTTCCGAGAAACAGCTCAATGTGCTCCGCTTGAGCCGAGAATCGCAAACGCTGGCATTTAAGGCATATGGGCGACAGCTACGATGCTTGTGCGCGTAGAAAACGGTGTAACATGTCACGTGGAGTCGATCTATCACGTTGAGCGCATTCGGCAGCTCGAGTTCCGAGAAACAGCTCAGTGCTCCGCTTGAGCCGAGAATCACCAACGTGCATTTAAGGCATATGGGCGACAGCTACGAGCGTGTGCGCGTAGAAAACGTGGTAACATGTCACGTGGAGTCGATCTATCACGTTTAGAAGCGCAATCGGCACGCTCGAGGTTCGAGAAAACAGCTCAATGTGGCTCCGCTTGAGCCGAGAATCACAAACGTGCATTTAAGCCATATGGGCGACAGCTACGAGCGTTGTGCGCGTAGAAACGTGTTAAACAGGGTCACGTGGAGTCGATCTATCAGTTTTAGAAGCGCAATCGGCACGCCGAGTTCCGAGAAAAACAGCTCAATGTGCTCCGCTTGAGCCGAGAATCACAAAACGTGCATTTAAGGCATATGGCGACAGCTACCCAGGGGGTTTTGCGCTTTGAAAACGTGTTAAATGTCAAGTGGAGTCCCATCCATCACGTTTTGAGCGCAAACGGCACCCCCGAGTTCCGAGAAAAAAAGCTCAAGTGGCTCCGCCTTGAGCCGGGGGAAAAAACAAAAAATGCATTTAAGGCAAGGGCGCAGCTACAGGTTTTGCGCTAGAAAAAACCTGTTAAAAATGTCACGGGGGAGTCGACCATAAAGGGTTTTGAGCGCAATCGGCACGCTCGAGTTTCCCAGGAAAAAGCTCAATGTGCCCGCTTTTTCCCGCCGAGAATCACAAACGTGCATTTTGGGGATATGGGCGACAGCTACGAGGTGTGCGCGTAGAAAAAATTTTTAAAAATGTCCCCGTGGGGGTCGATTTTATCACGTTTTTTAAACGCAATGGCCGCTCGGGTTGGAAGAAAAGCTCAATGTGCTCCGCTTGAGCCGAGAAACAAAAAAGTGCATTTAAGGGATATGGGGACAGCTAAGAGGGGTGTGCGCGTAAAAAACGGTTAACATGTCCCCGTGGAATCGATCTATCACGTTTAAAAGGGGGCCCAAACGGGACGCTCGAGTTTCCAGAAAACCCGCTCAATGTGGGGTCCGCTTTAGCCCAGAACACAAAAGTGCATTTTAAAGGGATATGGGCGACAGCTAAAGAGCGTTTTGCGCGTAGAAAAAAGGGGTTAAAAATGTCACGTGGGAGTGATCCACAGTTTTTAAACGCAACGGCAACCCCTCGAGTTCCCCCGGGAAAAACTCAATGGCTCCGCCCGAGCCGAGAAAACAAAACGTGCATTTAAAAGGGAAAATGGGCGACAGCTACGAGGTGTGCGCGTAGAAAACGTGGGTTTCAGTCAGGGGAGTCGATCCAACCCTTTTTTTTGGCAATCGGCACGCTCGAGTTTTGGGGGAACCCTCAATGGCTCCCTTGAGCCCAGAATCACAAAAGTGAATTTTAAAGGGATATGGGCGACAGCTACGAGCGGGGCGCGTAGAAAAGTGTTAAAAATGTTTACGTGGAGTCGATCCCCTCAAAAATTTTTGAGCGCAATCGGCACCCGATTTTCCCAGAAACAGCTCAATTGCTCCGTTGAGCCGGAGAAACACAAACGTGCCCTTTTAAGGGGATATGGGGGGACAGCTACGGCGTGTCGCGTAGAAAAAAGTTTTTAACATGGCCCCGGGGAGCGATCCATCAGTTTTTGAAACGCAATCGGCACGCTCGGGGTTCCGAGAAAAAAGCTCAATGTGCTCCGCTTTAGCCGAGAATTTACAAAAGGCATTTAAGGCATATGGGGGACAGCTACGAGCGTGTGCGCGTAGAAACGTGAACATGTCACGTGGAGTCGATCCATCACGTTTAGAGCGCAATCGGCACGCTCGATTCGAGAAACAGCTCAATGGCTCCGCTTGACGGAATCACAAACGTGCATTAAGCATATGGGCGACAGCTACGAGGTGTGCGCGTAGAAACGTGTTAACATGTCACGTGAGTCGATCTATCACGTTAGAGCGCAATCGCACGCTCGGTTCCGAGAACAGCTCAATGTGCTCCGCTTGAGCGAGAATCACAACGTGATTTAAGGCAATGGGCGACAGCTACGAGCGTGTGCGCGTAGAAACGTGTAATGTCAGTGGAGTCGATCATCACGTTTAGAGCGCAAGGC
>JAROYE020000047.1:332704-413151 GCA_029619315.2 Dynastes maya
CGGGCGCGGTTAGTACTTGGATGGGTGACCGCTTGGGAACACCGTGCGCTGTTGCCTCTTTTTTTCCTTCTCCTTTCTCTCTCTTTTTTTTTTTTTTTTTTTTTTTTTTTTTTCCCCCAAATCTCTTGTTTACGTTGTTCGTTTCCTGTCTATGTATATATTAATCGGTTAGTTAGGTGATAGTAGGCTAGCCTGTAGATATGATTAGTAGGTTACTTTAAAGATATTACTATTATCGTTATTGTAAGTTAGTCTTTAAGCTAGTTGTAAGTTGCGGTCGTTAACGAGGCTAGTCTCATGTTGTAACCTTTAAGTCGGATTCACGTTGGAGTTTCTTATGAGAGATGATGACTCCATTATTGGGAATTATCCTGTAATGAAGATGACGAATGGGACGAGGCTGACGACATTATTTCTGAAAATAATGTGGAAAATGATGAAGAGGTCTTGGAAGAAGACACTGAGCAAGTAGCAGAACTCAGCGAGAACAACAGTGCCACAACTTCTACCCATGAAAAACTGAAAATGTTCTGTAAAGAACACAGTCTCGCAGAAAAAAAATATATTGTCTGGAACAAAAATGTGCTTTATCAAACAAGACCTGTGAAGTGGATTACACCCAAAACAGAAGAAATTTCAGATTTACCAAAACCAATCATTTTTTTTTAAATACGTTCCGGATAGCAATTTCACCAGCTGGTGGAAATTACTAATTTATATGCTATCCAACAAAATATAGTAGTAAGAAAGTACTTATCAACAGCAGTCCATCTCTCTCTAACAACGTAAATTGCCGTAAGCTTATCAGCACTTCCGCCTTTTGGATGCGACCTCCACCTCACTCTCTCTTATTATGACATCACTCCCACCTTTAGGATGCGATGTCCATCTCGCTCTCTTTTGAAGCGAGTGTGTGTGCGTAGGCGTGCGAATCCCGAGCGGCTCGCGGGCCAGCCGTTTATCTCGCGGGCGTGGGCCGGCAATCATTTAATATATTGTTTGTATACAGAGTGGTACAGAGCGTAGTGGTTCTTGTGAAAAAGAAAACACTTGACGTTGGAATGCTGTTGGAATTATTGCGGTGGTGAAGCTGATGAGTCGTCAAAATAGCAAGAAATAGTTCTCAATCTTTACTTGAGATTTTTTTTAAAACACAACTAGATAGCCGAAACGAATGTATAAATAAAAGTTCCTCATTAAAATTATTGGCACATGGAACCGTATGATTCAGTATCGCGATCGAACCAATAGGTTCGATGGATTCTACATACAAATTCCCTTATCAGGCACTGGTCTGCGCAAAATTTACAGTACTTAATAAAATACCTAAGCCGAGTCCCCTCGGTAGCGGGTAAATAAGTAAATTTTAACGTGTGACCACATTTTGTGCATTGCCATCGTTCGATGATATCTATAGTTGTTGGTGCAACAACCGATAGAAACCAATTGCCTTCATTCAAAATGTGAGCGGCCTACATCAGTATAATGTGGACCACCAGTAAAAAAAAAATTATTTTACTTACTCTTTCCATGTTTAGCGTCACAAAATAAAAAAATGACTATTACTTAGAGAAATGAAAATATAAATAAGAATGTTTTATATGGTAGATAGACTATCATAGAAAAAACAGTATATGCAATTACAGAATGTACAACATATCATCAATAGAAATATAATTTTTTTCTCACGGGAAATTAAATATCAATGTGAGAAAGCAAAGATAATGTCCTAAACAAAGAAAAAAAACATGATATGTAATTACAGGATGACACCAACATATCACCAATAGAAATATAATTTTTTTCACAGGAAATTAAATATCAATTTGAGAAAGCAAAGATAATTTCCATTAAACAAAGAAGAAATCATTTGGAAATTTCTCCTTCCATTTCGCATTTATGAATAAAATTGATTGCAAGTTATGACCGCTTACACTCGCATAAAAAGAAGACCATAAAGCAACAATAATGGATCTAAACGCTATTAACGAAAAAGTTAACTTAGAAAATTTCAAACCTACCATCAAAGCAAAAGATTTAACAATTGATGTATTATATAAAATCGAAAAATTGCGAGTTGTGCCAACTAAATGGGGCAAAGGGGTAGTGTGTGATTTAGTGGATCATTCCGTTTGGCTACCAAAACGGTATGTACAATTGTTTGAAAGCGATGAAGCACTTCTAACATAATTAGGCAACGGTGAGCACAGACTGAAAGTGGTTTCCCATATAACTATTAATGGCAATATATCACCTTGCATTAAATTCGAAAAACTATAAAATATTCTTCTTCTTCTGTATACAGGTGAGTTTTTTAAGAAAATTTATTCATCTATTTTTTCTATTTTTTTTTTATTTTTTTGTTACAGCTGCATAAACGTTATCAACGAAAAATTTAACTTAGAGAATTTCAAACCTACCATTAAAGCAAAAAAATTTAACAATTGGTATATTATATAAAATCGTAAAATTTAGAAAAACGAAAACTGAAATCTGAATTTTGAAATCGTTGGTGGAATATGGAATCGAAGCCGATAATAAATGAAGGCGAGTGGCGTTGTGTATCTAATCGCGTACTCTTGTTTAAATTTAGATATTCTCATTGGAATGTTGTAAAGTGTTTGAAGTGCGGTTATATAATAAAGAGTACACCATTAGGACCAGATTATGATTATTGGATAGCGGGCGATTCGGTAGTTTTAAAGAAAAATATGGAACTTTGTAACTTTGAGCCGTTAGTGTGGGAGAGCGATGAGTCTCAATAGAATATTTTGCTGTTTTTAAATGGACCCGATCGACATATTTTAAAAGAATTAGAATCAAAGGTATTGGTATGTTAGACAGGTGCTCACGGATGCAACATATTCAATTAATGTTTGGTTTTAAAAGTGCATAGCTGTAGAATGAGTGAATTAATAGAAGCTATTCAACAACTACTGGACATATCCAGAACAGAAAAAGAATTAAACGAAGCTCTCAGCTTAAATATCGAGAATATCACGATTGTTGAACAACGTTTAGAAAAGGCCCAAAATGTTGGACTCAAACGAAAACTGGAATCTGAATTATTAATTTTGAAATCTATCTCTTTAAAAATTTCTCAGAAGTTACGAAAATTTATAGTTGGCAGTGGAGTTGATGTCGGCGAATCTTCGAATAGGGAGAACATACGATGGGATGAGGTAAGTAAAGTGTGTCTACTTTTTTGAACAAACATAATAAAGTATTTTTGCTTTAGGGTATGTCCGCATTTAAGAGCCGAATTCAAACGGGGATAGTCACAAATTTGAATCATGTCGATCCCATAACTTTCCTAGAAGACGCATCTAAAATCGTTCATTCCAAATTACTACAACGCCTACGAAATATGAAAGCAATTAAGGTAAATTTCTGTTTATGCTGTAAGTTTATTAAACTCAAGCGCGATTCCAATTATATTAGTGATTTTAAATTTTTCAACACTGAAAATTATGTTGTACTTCGAACTTGCGATCTTAACGAAATATATAAAAACGCATGTAATAAAATATTAGTAGAATTAGAGGAATTTGAAGAAGTAGGAAGTGGGTGGGCGCTTCAAGAAGTCATTCATTTGAATGTCAATATAAATAAATATAATCCCTTAAGAGGTAGATCTTATATACCATTACCCTTGAATATAAAAAGAAAAAACGCCGTTTTAAATATAATGAATAAGGATAGACTTTGTTTTATTTGGGCTGTGTTGGCATCCATGGTGAAAAATTATTCCGTAAACGTTCAGGACTATCCTCAGAACTATAACCAAATCTTTAACTTGAAAGAAATTCAACTTCCCATGGCTTTAAAAGATATAAAGAAATTTGAAACGCAAAATCCCACTATCTCCGTTAATGTGTTCGGTATCAGTAAAAAGGGTGATGTTATAGGACCGCTGTATCATACAGATCGTGTTAAGGATCATCATGTAAATCTGCTTTATTTAACCCAAAAGAGGAGTAGTCATTATTGTTGGATATACGATTTGAGCCGATTATGCGCATCGCAAATTCCATCGGTATCAAATAAAAATATATATGTGATCGTTGCTTATGTAATTTTTCTTCCCAAGAAAGGTTAACTTCACACGTAGAGGACTGTTCTACGCATAATCCGATCAAAATCATATTACCAAACGATAATGCAAATATTTTAAAATTCAAATCGATTGATAAACAGTATAAAGCACCGTTCGTAATATATGCGGATTTCGAGTGTTTAACAAAAAAAATCGATACGTGTCACCCGAATCCTAGTTATCCATATACGCAAACTTACCAACATCATATACCGTTCAGTGTAGCATATCAGGTTGTATGCACAACACATCCTGAGTATTCTCACTTTAAGGCATATACTGGGACTGACCCTCAAAAATGGTTTCTAGTACAACTGAGACAAGAGGCCAGGGTTTTTGCCGATTATTTAAGTCTCAACCTTCCCATGGAAGAGTTGACAGTTGAACAGCAGAATTCACATACTAATGCAACTCAATGTTATTTGTGTTCTCGACAATTTGATATCACTACTTATAAAGTTGCAGATCATAATCACGCATCTGGAAAATACAGAGGAGCCGCGTGTAATGTATGTAATGTAAATTACAAACCTAGAAATGTATTACCGATTTTTTTCCACAATCTAAGCGGCTATGATGCGTATTTGATTATAGAGGAATTAAACCGTGATGATGGAGGCTGTGAAGTATTGCCTATAACGATTGAAAAATATATATCATTCACAAAAAATTTAAAAATTAATAATAAGTTTATAAAATTAAGATTGATAGTTACAGATTTTTGTCGGAATCAATTGAAAATTTAGCAAAGTCTTTAAGTACTGATGATTACAAAATTCTCAAACAACAATTTCCCGATGATTATAAGTTATTGACTCGTAAAGGTGTGTATCCTTATGACTATGTCGATGATTGGATTAAATTGTGCGAAACAAAGTTACCTGAAAAAAAAACATTTTTATAGCCTGCTGCACGATTCTCATATTGATGATGAGGATTATTTACACGCGAAAACAGTTTGGCATCATTTTAAAATACAAAACTTAGTCGAATATTCTAATTTATATGTAAAAAGCGACGTTTTAATATTAGCCGATATATTTGAAAAATATCGCGATCTATGTCTTAGAAGTTACGGTTTAGATCCTGCCAATTACTATACGTCACCGGGTTTTTCTTGGGATGCTATGCTAAAGATCACCAAAGTGGAATTAGAACTTTTAACTGATATCGAGATGATCTTATTCATCGAGAAAGGCATAAGAGGCGATGTTGTACAGTGTAGTAGAAGATACGCGAACGCTAATAATATGTATGTAGAGGGATATGATTCCAACAAATCTGAGTCATACATAATGTACTTTGACGCAAATAATTTATATGGCTGGGCAATGTCAAATCCGATGCCTTTCAAAGATTTTGAATGGTTAAAAGAATCAGACTATGATGAAATTAAAGAAATTATTTTTAATCGAGTATTAGAAACAGCCTCAAATGATAATATTACATCTATAAAATGTGAAAACGATGAGTACGGTTATATCTTAGAAGTAACTTTAAATTATCCTCCACATTTACACAACTCTCATAAGGATTTACCTGTATTGCCACATCATTATAGTTCACCCACATCATCAACACCTAAACAAAAGAAATTAATGACAACATTCTACGCTAAAGAGAAGTATGTAATACATTATGTAAATTTAATCCAGGCAATAAAGCTAGGATTGGAACTCAAAGCTATTCATAGAGTATTAAGATTCAGACAGTCATGCTGGTTAAAACAATATATTGATTTAAATAATAATTTCCGAAAGGAAGCGAAGGATCAGTTTGCAATAAAGTTATAAAAATTTTAAAAAATAATGCTGTATACGGTAAGACTATAGAAAACGTTCGACGTTACCGTAGTGTTAAATTAGTGAATAGATGGGATGGGTGAGGAGGAGCGGAAGATCTGATAGCTAACCCTAGATTTAGACGAATTACGATCTTCAACGAGAATTTTATTGCTATAGAAATGAATAAAGAGGCAGTCAATTTTAACAAGCCCCTGTATGTAGGATTCAGTGTATTAGATATATCAACATTTTTGATGTATGCGTATCATTATGACTACTTTAAAACGAGGATGCCTAATTCTGAACTTCTCTACATGGACACTGATAGTTTAATGTATTATTTTGAAAATAACGATCAACATCAAACTATATATGATATTATACGCGAAGATTGTACATCATACTTTGATACTGGTGGCTATTCTGTAGAAAATCGTTTTAATATACCAATAGTTAACAAAAAGACGTTGGGATTATTAAAAGACGAAGCTTGCTCGAAAATTATTAGTGAGTTTATTGGCTTAAGGGCTAAAATGTATTCTATCAAGTTTGCGGATGATTCTAGAGATATAAAGAAAGCGAAGGGTGTTGGTAGGTCAGCTCTAAAGCGAATTACATTCGATACCTATAAAGACGTACTTTTTAAAAAACAATCTTTAATGTTAACATCTAATAGAATTATGTCTAAGGCCATTGTTTATTTTCGTCGGTTACTAATAAATTATCTTTAAGTTATACAGATGATAAACGTCAAATACTGGATGATGGTATAAATACACTACCATGGAGATACCTTTAACTCTACTAGCATTTCTTATTATTTTATTTATTATTGTATTTTTTGAAAAAGTAGACATAAGAAGAAGAAAAATGTACTTTATGTTTAACGCAAAAACAATGTATATTATTAGATATTTAAGGAAAATAAAAAACTACTTTTATAAAATGTAATATTATATGTAAGTGAAGAAAATGTATATTTTTAGTTTTATAGGAAAATAAAAAGCAACTTTTACAAAATATAATTTTGTTTTATTAAATATTCGGATAATACTTTTACATTATTTAATGCACATACATAATTCATTTTAGTATGATACATACAAGTATTAACTGACTTATCTAGCTTACATACACTCATAATACAATGTTCTAAATTAATTATATTCACGTGACGCGGAACGTACTTTTCTAAAAATTCCTTCTTCTGGTGCCCCTTCACATATATACGGTCATCCTTATTATTACGTAAGAATCCCTTCAATATATTCCTTACTTCGAAATATGGTACGTGACCATCATTGTAGGATAAATCATGGTGGTTTGCCTTTAACCAAAAAACTAGTTTTAGTTCATCACGTGTTAGATTAAAATAAGGCACTTTCGGTTTAAAAACGTAATGTAATAATTTCAAACCGTCACTTATTGCCATTTCTTTCGCCATAAATCCGTTTCGTAATTGAAAACCTTGCACGTCTATGAAAAGCACCATCGCTGCTATAAATTATACGGTCTTCTTAACGATCCCACTTAACGGTGTGTACTCGACAATATTATCATGTAGAATTAGGCAATAGGCCACGGTGTTTGCTTCAAATGGAATATCTGCTTCCAGCTCCAATCTGATATCTACAGTGGACGATTTGACAGTATCGTTTTGTTTGGAACAGTCTATACAATACAAAGGCGAATCATGGAATGTATTGAAATCCAAGAGCGGCTGTGCACTTGACTTACCGTAGTAAACTGACTGGAACGATGCGTATACCCGGTATATGGTAGCGTAACGTTTGATATTCATTTGAAGATTCATTTTATCATATGGATAAGAGTCCGAATTTAAATGCAGTTTTATATTATTGATTGAAGCATGATCGAACCGACTAGCGTCCGCTAATATATTATTTTGCTTCGCCGTTTGAAAAGCGAGAATTACGAAACGTGGTTTTTTCCAAACTAGTGCTTGTCTTGACGCTCCATAGGTCAGTTTTATTATTTCTCAACGAGGGCAGTTCGTGTAAATCCCACTTCCTAAATGGTATAAATATTGGCTTGTCGGTGCTCAAGGTTTTCAGTAGTTGCAAACGGGTGGCATCATTAACGCCAAAGATGCCTTTTTAGTTCCATCTGCTGTAGTGTTTTTATAGCAATTTTCATCTGTACGACTTCGAAGTAATATCAGTTCTTGACCGACGTTGATAATCACCTTTCGATAATCTTCCGCAAATCCTAATAGAAAACTTAGCGGAATAACTGCGTTAAATTGATTATTTGTCAATGTAGGCTGTCGTTCATCTTCCAAAGGATACCACCCGGCCATCTGAAGACTTGTGCTTTCGTTGTTATTGTAAGAGAGTAGCGATTTCATAGTAGTCGTAATTCCGGGTTTATTGCAGCGGTCCACTTCAACACCGTTCAATTCGTAGCGTATTTGGTCAAACAGAAATGCATATGAGTTATTTGTAAGTTCACACGAACCTGTACCGTCCGTACCAGGCTTAAATGTACCCTCTACGTATATATAACTGTAAGCGGGAACTGTATATATATCTTGATTTTTTATCGGTATTCGTATTTCATCGTTCAAATTAAAGTTGTTGGCTCGAGGATAATACGTGTGGTATTCTTCTTTGGTGATCGCTTCTTCAAAGTTTAAGCCTTCGTAAATGTTAAGCTTTTCCATTTTTTCTTTTTTTTATTTTTTCTTTCACAGTGAATCCTAAGAATTGCAAGAACACTCTGTTGGTAGGTGTTAACGTATTAGTCGCAGATGACTTAATGAATGAAGAAAACTGCTGTTCAGTTCTTTTATTTAGTTCATTAAAATTCAAACCCATTTTTTATAGTCTTCTCAATTCAAGGCGAATAACTATTTGCTCTCCTCTGAAGTTCACCGGATCACCGTCCTGATCTATTAGCTTTAGCATAATATTGCTTATCGTTTTGGTATTTACAGGCAAATACACAATGTTTTTTTGGGTTCTATATTGATACTGTAGCCCGGTTCGACAGACGGTGCAAACTCAAACAGCGTGTGTGAAATACGTGCGTCGTAGTATGCAGACGTTATAATATTGCATTCGATGCGAATAGTAACTACCATTATAATTTGTACTGGAAGATCCGATTCGTGAATTTCACCATCAGCACCTAATAATCGACTGCTAAATCCAAGCATACGTCCGATAGAGTCGGGCGGCCTAAAGTCTATCGGGAACGCGCTTTTAATTTCACACCGAAGCGTGTTATTATTTGGCTTAATAGAGATGATATTATCTAACGGCTTATCGTTTTCTTCGCTAGTCGACGACAATTTCTTCTGTACGAACTCTTCCAAATCGCTAATTTCATACGCTCCATCCGGTATAGTTAATACTTTATCATCGTTGTAGTAAAGCTTGTTATTTCCCGTGTATATGTTCGGAATAGTATTATACGTATGTAAACTGATAAGACCCAAAGCATAATCATAACGATTGTCTAATTCAATGGTAGGATAGTAATCCGCACTGAGCACGTGGCGCGTACCTCTTAGGTTAAACGTAATCGACATGGTATTGCTAGACTATTTGCGATTAACGCAATTATATAAGAACTTTAAACATAGATGTCCGCAGTTCTTTTCATCGAACTTTTGAAATCCCTCATGATTATAGATGATTTGAGAATTTTTCATGTAGTCTATTATTTCGGTGGGGGGTGGTAGGTTTCCGAAAGAGTCAAAATAGTAGACTTTGCGTTTCTTCTTAAAGTAGGCAACCCAGTGAGTGCCAGGCCCTGTTTTAGAATCAAGATTAACGACTGCACACTCAGTGCTCATCGGTGAAGTTTTAGGCAAAGCGCCTCTCATATAAACACCACGAAAACTTGGTATGCTTTTACCGTACTCTAAAATATCCCTATCGGTGAGAGCTCTACGCGGCAGTCGTCTTAATAGCTTTTGATGACGGTTTTAGGTACAAACCCATTCCCTTTCTGTAGGGCTTCAAATATATACCGTCGCCACTTTTGGCCATTGAAATAGCTTCCATCGCACGGTTATGCCGCTGAGCTTCTTCCAACTGCTTTTGCGACGCTTTTGTCTTATTAACGGCTTGCGCAATGCCAGCAGCACCACCAGCCAGACCGCCCAGAGCGCTTAAACCAGCAAACAGCGGAATAAGTGGAAGTATGCCGCCAGATTTTGGTATTGGTATAACTCTAGGCGTGCGAATATTCTTTCTACCACCGTTATTTTTTACTGCTACTTTAGCGGCAGCCAGCGATATTTTAGCACCATCCGTAATGTCGCTCGAGCTGTTTGCTTTTTTTAAATTCTTGAGAGCTTCTTTCGCTCGGTCGATTATAATCTTTCGAAATGGTACTGAACCTGTACGGCGACGTCGTTGTCGTTTAACTTTACGTTTCAAACCCATTCCCAACTTTGTTTTAGCCTTCATCGCGTTAGTAACGGCCCACGCAGCAGCTTTTTCGGCAAAATTAGCGTCTTTCGATTTAACACGTGACCAAGCGCGTTTTCCTGAAGAATACGATCGGCTTCGTGTCGATGTTTCAAATCACTATTTTGCGAGTATGCAATATCGTGCTCCTTACAGGCAGCGTCCAGCGGATTTATACCGGGGTCTCCGCGCGCTAACCGCTTCCGTAAACATGTTCCCGGTCCACAGAACTGGTAAGATGGTAAATGAGCCTCAAAAGGTAAATTATTAATAAGAGAGTTGAGTAACCCACCACCTTCTTTGAACGTCAACATTTGAATGACTGATATAACCGGTGCGGGTACATATTTATGTCAGTCTATAAGAAAAATGCGTCTCGTTAAGCAGAAGGTTGCTCTTGATGTAAAAAATTTATCCGAGACATTAGTGAACGAGCGAATCCGAAAACATAGTTTCTTATTGCCCAATACAATACGTTGCATTATATCTGGGCCGTCGAACTGTGGTAAAACTAACGTTATGTTAAGTCTAATTACCGAAGAGAATGGTTTAAAATTTAACAACCTGTATGTATATTCAAAATCACTATATCAGCCAAAATACCAATTTCTGGAAGATGCAATGAATAGGGTACGAGGTATTAAATATTTTAAATACACCGAAAACGATAGCATCATGGATCCTTCGGAAGCTTTGGAAAATTCAATATTTATTTTCGACGATGTTGCGTGTGACAAGCAAGATAAAATACGCGCTTATTTTAGCATGGGACGTCATAAAGCGGTCGATTCATTTTATTTATGTCAAACTTATACTCGCATACCTAAACATTTAATACGGGACAACGCCAATTTTATAATATTATTTAAGCAGGACGATCTTAACTTACGACACATCTATGAGGATCACGTTGGCACCGATATGTCATTTGATCAGTTCAAGTCTGTTTGCGCCGAATGCTGGAAAGACCGGTATAGTTTTCTGACGATCGACAAAAACAGCGATATAAATAAAGGCCGCTACAGAAAAATATTTGATCGCTACGTATATTTGTAGAGTAGTGCGACTCCAACTTCCTCAGTAAGAAAGATCGCTTTAAGCTAATCGGACTAGCTGATGAATCTGTTTAATCTGTTAAAAGCTGTTAAAGCTGTTCAGAAAGCTGTTATAGTTGTAATTGTAACAAGCTCACACACAAACACACACATGGATAAAAAAAGAAAGAAAAAATTACATCGGAAATTGTCCGAGCGAGTCAGGCTATTAAGAAGAAACATCTTGCTTTGAAAATGGGTCGTACGGATGACGTTATGCTGCTTGAGAAGAATTTTAAACCTTTAACAGAACCTCTTCAGCAAATTTTAAAACAACAACAACAACTGACTACAAACATCAAGCTTGAAGCGCTTCCCAAACATGAAAAAGAAATAGAAACTCCTTCTACAGGTGCGGTGAAGAGGGTTAAAAGTACAGCTGCAACATCTAACGCTGTACCTACGACAACCAAGCCGATATAAACAGGTGTACAGGTATCACCACCACCCGAAACCCAGGAGGTAGAATACAATCCTTTTACTCAAGAAGAGGAAGATGAGATTAGTGCTGCGAAATCGTTTGATGAATACCGTACTCAGTATCAAAGCATGATTGATGTACAACCTGAAGTTATCGATGAATTTCTAGAACAGTATGAAATGTTACCTAGGGTTTATGTAGACGGTTTACTATCAGACACTAAAGGAGAGTATGACACAACGACTGGTGTTCGTTTTGATCCCAATACAAATCAGATGAAACTGGGTAATGCCGTATTTGAAATTGATAGAAATGATATCGTAGTTGACGGTATACGATACAAGGGAACAGCGGGACTTTATGAATTAATATTTAAGAATCACCCAATTGGTTATACTAAGGAAGACGAAACTCGATATCGCGCCATTTTGAATCAAACGCACGTTCATCGTCGCGAGTATAATCCACAGAAACAAGTAAAAGGTAGCAGAGTCACAAGCATGTTAACATAATTCGTCCTCTGACGTATCGTCGCCATTCATCTACAAGTGGTCGCATAGAGGGAAGCGGGCACCTACTTGGCGAGGAGTTGGTAGTAACACGCGAACCCTACAAGTACGTATACTGGGATAATGTAAATGAACTAGTCGGTCGGTTACGTTTACTGATTGCCTCAAAGACGGCTGGTCATACCGGTCATGCTAATAAAATCGCTTCTATCATCGAGGAACTTAAGGAAGCTGATATAATTGAATAATGTCTCAGTGATCCGTTGGACATCGAACGTTCAAAACGTGTTAAGAATGAACAGTATAGATAAGTTTGGACGACGTCTTCAGTATAAAAGTAAAGATTCCTCCTACAAACGTCACTATTCCACGCTTTCGTATACCTTTGATGGTAATTATGATTTTAATAATAAACGACTATGTAATATCTCAGATCCTACAGAACAGGATTGTGCAAATAAATTATACGTCGACCAAAATTATCAAACTTAAAAAAAAAAAGTTAAAGGATTGTCCGAATACCAGCACACACTTAATAAAGAGATCGACCAACAGTTTAAGATAATTAAAGAGGGTACAACAGTAAGAGAGGATCACGTCGACAACCAATTACACGAAATTAAAAATAATCAACAAGTGGTTAATTCAGATATCAATCAAATTAACATCGATCTACAAAGCCTTGGCCAATCTTTGTCAAATTTTCGCGATGAAGTACGTAACTCAAACGATGAACAGCTAGCGCTTAATAATCTTACGCATCATACTACGCAAACGCTAATCGACAAGATTAAAGAACAAGAAGTGCTTAACGACAAGAATAGTAAGCAATTCGTTGCAATTACGGATCAAATTGCCAAATATAAAAGCGAATGTGAGCTGCTTAATTCTAGTAGTCAAATCACCTTGAAGGCTTTGATGAATAGGATCTCGATAATTGAGGATAAAATTGCCAGTCTAGAAGTAAACATTTCATCATCATCATCATCATCATCACCATGAGTTCTGTCAAACGTGACATCGTCAACGAACTGCATAAACTCGCCAGACGACATTATCCCCGAAGACGTACACTTGTAAAAGGACTCGATGACCTCTGGCAAGCAGATTTGGCCGAAATGATTCCATATGCTCGACAAAACGCGAACAATAGGTATATACTTGTGGTAATTGACTGCTTCTCGAAATATGTCTGGACGATGCCGTTAAAATCGAAAACTGCTACAGAAGTTAGCCGAGCGATGAAAACTATTCTTCGACGATCCGATAGAAGGCCTAAAAATTTGCAAACGGATGCCGGTAAAGAGTTCTGCAATAAAGACTTAGCCCAACTAATGACATCTCATGGCATAAATCACTATTCGACCTATAGTACGATTAAAGCGTCTATTGTAGAACACGTAATCCGTACCATTAAGGAAAAACTGTACAAAGAATTTAGTATGCGCGGTAAATTTAAATGGATTGACATACTCGATGGTGTAATTGAAAATTATAATAACACGAAACATAGCACGATCGGTATGAAACCGCGAGATGTCACCAGCGCGAACGAAGCTGCTCTTTACGCGCGAGTTTATAAAAATATAAAATCGTTTGGCCGTCAGACATTGAATATCGGCGATTTTGTTCGAATTAGCAAACATAAAAGCGTGTTTGATAAAGGGTATACGCCTAACTGGTCAACAGAACTATTTAAGATGGTGAAAGTGCAAATAACCAATCATGTTACTTACCTGCTTGAAGACATGTCAAAGAGGCCTATTAAAGGTGCTTTCTATGCTCAAGAACTACAAAAGGTTAAATACTCCGACGTCTACCTTGAAAAAGTATTACGAACGAAAGGAAATAAAGTTTACGTCAAATGGTTAGGCTTTGACAATTCACATAACGCTTGGATTAATAAATCTAATATTGTATAAAACATTATGTACCTATATCTATAAATAAAAAAAAGTTATAAGGAATATATATCTTTTATTTTTCCATAAAAAAAAAACAAAAATTATTACAGTCTTGTTTCTTCATCTTTTTGACACACAGTGTTCATTGGTGTTGTTGTTGTTGTTATTGTTGTTGTAGCCGTCAAAACCCTTCCAAGATCACGCTTAAACCGTTCCATTTCTAACGCTAGTATTTCCAACATCCATTCGCTTTGTTCGGTGTATTCATAATATCTCGTACCACCCGTTTCTGTATAATATTGCAAATATTTTCGGATGTATTCTTCACCAGGCTCTTCACTAGTAGCACATAACTCTAGCAAAGAGTTGTAATAATTAGGAAAATCCATTAACGTCAGTCTTTGAGTTCTATTTTCAATTATATCTAACACTTTACTTAAAGCAGCTACACACCTTCCATCTAAATTAATTTCAACACCGCGCGCTTTGATTTTTACAATTGGCGACCACAACTTGCGACTTGTAACGACGAATTCCACTTGAAAGGTTCCGCACACTTCTACAGTTTGTCTCTCATCCCCAGCACTAGCAGCACATTTATTCACCTTCCTTAGATGTACTTGCATGTGTCGATATTGACTGGTTAATAACTCTCGCCACTCGTAATGCGTAAACGTGATGCAATTTTGGCGACCCATCAGCTTCACCACCGGAATAAATCCACGAGCAGGGCTGAATCCCACAGATACATACATCGATTTATTCAAATAATAGCGAACTTCGTTTACTAAATTTCGCTCTTATCGAATATCAACTTCGTATGCGCCTAACATGTCTAAATAATGGGTCGGTGACCAGGAGAGCGAAGATGATGATGACGATGCCATGTCGACGACGTTTAGAAACTAGACTAAAAATTTATTCGATGTGCTCTCTTAGATGTTTACTTCCCCTCTTCTCATCATACCTCCTCTGACTCTTCCTCTTCTTTGTCATTGTCCAATTTGTATTTTTAACGACATAGTACGATAAATATTTCATCTCCAAGCGACATATGTAATTGAAAGAAATTAACGATTCGATAGCCTCCTCGATGTCAATCCGCCGATCCAGATACTTCCTTACCACAGCTTCAGTTTTTCTTATTAGTTCCAGTTTTTCTTTCAACTCCTTTTCACTATAGGAACTCTCAAGTCGATTGCCCTCTAACACAAATTCTTGATAATCATCCTGAAAGACTTTGGAAAGTGGATCTAAGATCGTACGGTATTGTATTACGCGAATAGCAACGCCACATGTTTCGTGAGGATCCTCTTACTATTAAATGCTAACACTTGCCAAAAAGTATTTATACACATCCCACCAACATTACGCTCTGTACTACTCTGTATATGAACAATATATTAAATGATAGCCGGCCCACGCCTGCGAGGTAAACGGCTGGCGTACGAGCCACTCGGGATTCGCACGCCTACGCACACACTCACTTCAAGAGAGAGCGAGATGGACATCGCATCCTAAAGGCGGAAGTGATGTCATAATAAGGGAGAGTGAGATGGAGGTCGCATCCAAAAGGCGGAAGTGCTGATAAGCTTACGGCAATTTACGTTGTTAGAGAGAGATGGACTGCTGTTGATAAGTACTTTCTTACTACTAAATATTGCACGATTTTCACCTGCAACGATTGACGAAATAAAAAAATTATTTAGCATCAACATCGTAACGGGAAATTTGAAGTTTCCACGACACAGGTTATATTGGAACAGGGCCGGATTAACCCACTTTGAGGCCCTAGACATTTTCTTCTTACCGGGCCTCCCCCCTTTCCCACAAGAAATAGAACACACAAAAAATATAAAACAATAAATAAAGCAAAAGTAAATACATAATGTGAAAAACTAAAACAAATCTTAAATTTTTGTTAATAAAAAATATATAATATACAACAATAAATTTTAGTTTTTCTAGAAAAGTTTGAACAGTTTATAAATTTTAAAAAATTTAAATTTATTGTATTAAATGTCTAACAAAAGTTGTTATACAATAACAATATTACCTTAAAATATTAATTGTTTCATTTAACCTTTTTGGTTAATATTTAAATAATATAAGATTTTACCCATGAAAGGTAAATTGAATAATGAAAAAAATAATTTAAATAAAAGCCAAGATAGTTTTAAAAAGTAAGTATATAAATATGAATAAACTTTATTTAAAAATTCTGTTTTCTAGTCATCAATTCAGCAATATTATCAATTATCTCATCATAATTAATATTATCCAAAGCATTTTGTTTTGACTGACTCAATGAATTTCGTAAATAATTTTTTACACGCTTTAATACTGAGAATGACCTTGATGCATGAATGCATTTGATATAGGCAAAGTTAAATATATTCGCAATAATATTTCTATATTTGGAAATGGTACTATTTTTGTGCTCTTTATAAATTGCAGCATATCAGATGGCAACGTTAAATTTTGACTTTTGCAAATTAATTTAAATTGAAACAATTCCTCGTCCAATTCTTCAGTATCAATGTCGCTATTGTACCATTTTTTTAGCAATGCGATATTAATTGATACGTCCTCGTCGTCGCCGTCAGCTACGTTTGTATGAAGAATTTTAAAAATTTGATCAATATCTTTGTAACTTTTGCTTCTAACTTTTAATGCAAGAGATATTTTATCACAAATTACGTAGACAATTTCGCTTAAACATTTCTTGGCCCTGACATAAACATACATTTTCCTCATCATTATAAGCTTCATCAAAGAAACGTTTTCTTTTTTGGGACCTTTTTTTAAAATCGAAACAAACTTTAATTTCTGACATGCTTAATGCCTCTGCTTCCATGAACTTCTTAATCTATTAACTGGAAAGAATTTTATCCCAAATAACTGTTAACAAAATTAATTCTAAAGTATTAATTTTGTTTGCTATTTCTCGTGATTCTTCTTTAACAGAACATTTCTGAGATTCGTCTAAAGATATTTCAAGAAGAGCATTTTTTATTTGGTTGAAGAGCGAATTGCCGTAACTGCATCAGCTCTACAAGGCCATCCCATAGTACATAACTTTTTTACTGTATCATGTCAAACTTGTCCCAGGTACCATGTCCACGCAAAATTTACCAGGTAATGTATCAGATACCCAGCATGTTAACTATATTGTCTCATTGCTTATTATCATAGGACATAGGATGAATATTAAACTTTGTGTAGTACCAATTGAAGTACCTTATGACTAGTTGATGGGTGACCCATCAAAAGAAAGCATTTCATCATCAGGCTCATTCATCCATACTTGGAGCGACCAGAACTTTCTCTGACATTTAATGGTTTCTCTGCTAGAACCTGTTACATTGGGAGATATAAGCGGATGGAGCGCGAAGCAGGTGCGATTGATTTTTTTTCGTACATTTCCTTATACTTCCCTCAAAAAGAGTTCTTTTTAAAACTAACTTGATTATAATAGCGATCAAAATGCCGAAGGGTTTGTGCAAAACATCCAAAAGAATAATAGCTTCTTTATTGGACTATTTTGAAGGGTACACGGCGATTAGACCGAAATCAGCAGAACGAAAACCATTTGACCGAATTCAACAGATCGAAAACCAATAGACCGAAACGTCACGACCGAAACATCAGTAGACCGAAAAGCAATACACCGAAAATCGCTTGGTCGAAACAGCAATTTACCGAAACGCAACTGACCGAACCTAATACAACCCTGCCTATATTATCCTGTATGTCAGATATCCTGTCCCCAAGTTGCCAGGTAAACTGAAAAATAAATTTAATGAGTTGCGTTCAATTGTTGCAAAATTACATATAAATATGCCATTACAATTATCTTGGCATTATTTGTATTGTCCTAAAACGACATAGTTTAAAATATATTGTAAATAGAAGCAGATTAATATCTAAATTTTTGAAATTGTCCGTGTTACTTGTTTTCATTAGGGATATATTTACATTTCGGATTATTTTCCCTAAGAATTAAATTTTGTAGGTCATTATAGGAGATACCTAGTTAATCGCCATGTCATTAGCATATTTGTATGTAATTAAGTAATGTAGAAATACTTACTCAAGATCAAATATGTCATTATCAGACGTAACTCATTATCTTACTTAATTGCTTTCTTGCGCTAATGATACCGAGAGGTATAAATGTGGTTTTTCTTATTTTTCAACTTATTCCAAGTTTACAGCTTGTTACGCATTGTTTAAGAACGTTAACCTTAAAAATGGTATTCTAGTACATAGAATGCGTAAAGGGCCATCGTAAATTGCTATTAGATGGTCATTTGTACATCAAAGACAAACAAATGGATACGAAGATATATTGGAGATGTGAACGTTATAAGAAATTTAAGTGTAGTGTTCGTATTATATCAGTGGGTAACGATGTGACACAAGAAAAAGGCCAACATAACCATGCAGCTGATGCTGCAGAAATAGAGGCAACTCAAGTAATGCAAAATGTTAGAGAAAATGCAAGACAAACCCTGGACGCTCCGCACTTCATAGTATCACAGGCAGCGTCAGCAAAATTACCAAAAGTTGATAACATGAAGAGAACTGTACGAAACATTCGAACTAAGCATGACGCCGCTCCGGCTATACCTGGTAATCGAAATGAACTTGTGATCCCAGATAATTATAAAATTACTAAGAATGGAGCAGATTTTTTATTATTTGATTCTGGGCCCACTGACGATCGAATATTAATTTTTTCCACAAGAAGAAACTTGCGGCTATTGGCTCAGTCCATGCATTGGTACGTAGACGGCACATTTAAAACTGTGCCACATCTATTTTGCTAATTATATACAATCCATGGATTGCAATATAATAATGCAATACCATTAGTATATGCGCTACTACCAGATCAAACCGAAGCAACGTACATACGATTGCTTACAGCTCTGAAAGACATTGAACCGACACTTTCACCAGTAAGTATACTTACGGACTTTGAATTAGCTGTGATGAATGCCGTGTCCGAAGCGTTTCCGCAAGCCAGGCAACGGGGATGCTTTTTCCATTTTTCTCAGTGTCTTTTCCGTCATACCAGTGAAGGATTTCAGCGTGAATGAAACAGAACCAGTTTTCCCTTAAAAATGCGTTTGTTGCCCCCTGGCATTCGTACCCCGGAAAATTAGTAGAATCTTTGAAAAGGTGTGCGTAACGTTATTCCACAAAAAAAGTCGGGTTTTGTACTAGCTTTTTTGAGGATAGGGGATAGGACGCCCTCAACGGGCCCACCGTTATCACGGTTTTCCCATGTTACGGGAATTGTTTTGATGTGGTGATGACGATAAACCCCCAAAACAAACAACTCCGTAGAAGGAGGGCCCCGAGGCTTGATCACAAATTTCGCAATTTACCAAATATTTGGAAATTTTTTAGAAGCACTGCGAGAGCGCGGGTCTTAACGAACAAAAATAGAGCATATGTACGGCAAACACCCACCCAAAGCCGAAGGCAGGGATTCTGCTGACAGACTAAAACGCCTTGCCAGTAATTTGATATTAAAGGGAAACTACTCGAATTTACGTGGGATATCACACAATTTAAATTTTGATATTGTAGTTGAAGAAAATACAGGGGGGAAAAACCTGTTTACTTTTTCTTTTAAATTATAGGATAAACTTAACAGAATCAAAAACAAAAAACGACAAAAAATTCAAAAAAAGAACAAAAAAAAAGCAAAAAACAAAAAAACACTTCTAAACACACCAGTAGTTTATGCTGCCAGTCCTAAGCCTGGACAAAGTGTGAAGGGAAATTGACGTTGTACCAAATGTGTATTGTAACCATAACATAATATATAGGTACTAGGTTCGGTCAGTTGCGTTTCGGTAAATTGCGTTTCGACAAGCATTTTCGTGTTTGTTTTCGGTCTTGATTTTTGGTCAAGTGACTTTTCGGTCTATGGTTTTTCGGTCTGTTTAAATTCGGTCAAATTTTTTTTGGCTACTGATTTGGGTCTATTTCCCTAAAACCTTGTGATACATCCCGAAATCGTTGCGCCCCTCCCCGATTTACTTTCAATAAAAAGCCACCGCGGACCCTGAAGCGGGTTTGCCTTTTCTAAAGGTGAAAAAGCTCCCGGCCAGCTTTCTTCCTGCACCGCCCGATTTTACCCGGCCCGTTGTTTACGCCGACGTCAGCCAACAAGGCGCCGCTGCGTGTCAACCAGGAGGTAGAGAACGACCGCATTTTGGGGTTAGCAATTTTGCTTTTTAAAAAAAGGCGGAGCAGGCTTATAAGGGAAGAACAGGATTCTACCCCGTGAAGGGGCCCATTAAAATGTAAGGCCGTCCCTGGAGGACGGGGTTTCCCCTGAGAACCGACAGAAAAGGCCAATTTGGGTTTAAAATCAAGTCGAAGCTGATGCGTGGGCGCCCCTGCTCCAGGAGTACAACTACAGCGACAATACGTCCCGGGAAAAAAAACAAACGACTTCCGGATCTTGTCGCCCACCCGGCCCGGCGACACTAGCCCCGGAGGAAACAAACAAAAAACTTTGCTGCCGAAAATAAAAACGAAACGCCCCCGGCCCCGAGAGCCCGGCGTTTAAACCTAGCATTCAGACGCGAGCACGCTTATGTACTAAGACCCAAAAAACTCGAAGTCGAAAATTTCTAAAAAAGATCTTCCCCTTTGGGCTGTGCCCCACCGCAATCGGACGCCCGACCGCCAACGAACGAACAGCGCCCCAGGAACCTTTTGGACAGAGTTCGCATTCAGCCCGTGCGCCCGCACAACAAGCGATGCCCCCGGCGCATCCCCCAAAGGGAAAATTTAAAATTTTTTCAATTTGCTTCTCGCAGTTGAGCGTTTGTTTTCACAAACCCCACACATTTCAGCCTGCGGTGCGTTCCCAGCCGGGTTTTTGCAAAGTGCGCGTTTTTTGGTTTTAGTGTAACCTTTTCCCTACTGTGATTAAGCCCCGGGTCCGTGTACCGTTCTGTTTCTGGGGAAAAACTGGTTCGCGCGAATGAAAAACAAAGGTAATCCCACTATTTTGGGTTTTTATTTTTATTTAAGATTGGTCCGTCTTTGGGGACACTTTTTAATTTATTTTGATTTTTTTTACTTTTTCTCATTTTTGATACACTGAAGGGCCCGGGAGAATGCTTCCTTCGGTATGCATGGCTGAAAAGCCATCGGATCGTCGCCGTTCACCGCAGAGGACTTTCCCCCAATAGAGGACGACTCCATGTTTCGGCCGGTTTTCTCCCCTGGAATCCGATCCTCTATGGTCCTCGGAACCCCCAAGGTGGTAGCATCCTCCCCTTCGCTACCATGTCGGCTGAGGAGCTCCATCACCCTCCGGCAGCCCCAGCAGGAGCTCGCCAGGAGAGCAAAAACCCCAAAATTTTCCCCCCAAAACCTGTCCTTCCTCCTTTTCGGAGAGGAAAAAAGGGGGACGCTGGTCCCTCTCACCCGACCCATTCCCTCCAAGAAGAGAAGGCTCCCTCTAAATCCCAGAGGAGGAAAGGGCCAAAAAAGGCCCCCTGCGTCTCCGCCCCGACCATCTCCCCCTCCCCAAAAAGCCTACTCCCATCTCCCCCCCCAGGCACCCAAAAAGCCTCCACTTCAAGGGTAGCTGCCCAAAAAAAGTAAAACCCCCTCCCTCTGGCGGCCCCAACCCACCCCCGCCAAAGACAAAAATTCCCCCAATCGTCCTCAGGTTAAATCGAAGGGGTCTTACTTCAGAGTCCCTGACAAAATCAAAGTTTAACTTCCTGAAGGCCCAGAACATCGTGAGGGCATCATTTTCTTCCCGCCACGGAGTCCGACTTCCGTGCGGCCCCGTCTCCTCGACAAAAACAAAGTTCCCTACCACACGTACCAACTCCCTCCGAAAAGGGTCTGGGGGGTCGTACCAAGGATTTCCCCTCTGAGACCCCCATGCGACGAGACCGCGGGGCCCTCCTCGCCTGGGTTTCACCCGAGGGGGTCGAGGAATGTCCAAACGACGTGGGGCCAGAAAATCCCCATGCCACTCGTCGTAGTAAGTTTCCTCGCGAAGAGACGGCAATTACAATTCAATCCGTCCTCAGGCTCGACATTTCGGGGGAAAAACCTGAAACCCCAGCCCAACATCGGGCAGTGCTTCCGCTGTACGCTTTGGGCTGCCCAATCGCGCTGCCGGCCCCGTTCGCTGCGTCCTTTGGGGCGGGGCCCCACAGACCCAGCGACTGTGCCCGTGACCGGAGGAAAGGGCCCCACCTGCACCAACTGGGGCCCAGGCAACCCCGCCCCCTCCGCGGCTGCGAAAAAGCCCCGAACGGCCCCCAGCCCCCAGGGCGACCCCAAACGACCTAACCCGACCAAGCCCGCTGCTCCCCAAAACCCAAACCCCAAAAAGCAGCCTCTCAGCCCCGCCCGTCCACTTCCCAGCGGGAAGAAAGTATTCTGATGTCGCGCCGGCGGCTCCCCCGAAAACCGGCCGCAAAAACCAAAACCACCCCAACCCTCCCAGTCACGAACCCCCAAAAGCCCCCGACCTTCTGGGGCATCCACTCACGCAGGTTTTGGGGCCGTTTAACGCTGCCCTACACAGCGCGGGGATTTTCCCGCAGGGCCCCCCCCTTTTTTAAAAATGGATCCCACACCTCGCACCGACCGGTCCCCACGAGGCCCGGGTTAGTCCCCTGGAACGCTTGCGGTTCAAGGAGAAGTCCCCGACTTCGAGATTTCCCTCACGGAATTCCAGATCGACATTCCCTACTGGGCGAGACCTGGCTCCGTCCGGGAACAGGCTCAAGGTCGTAACTTCACTCCTACCGTCGGACGCTTGACGGGCCGGGGCGGGGGCACAGCTATCATGTACAAATTCAATCCCACTCCGAGGCAAAGGGTTTTCCCCGCCGGTTTCTCGAAGGGGGACGGCATCAGGATCTGGACCGATTCGGTCCGTCGGGTTTACTCGGTCTATGCTTCATGACTAACCCTTCTCGCGTAAAGATTACGCCCCATTTTCCCCCGGTCCTCTCCGGTGCTGGTGGCGGGTGACCTGAACGCTAAGCCCCCCTTTTTGGGGCTGCAGGGGACGAAGGGCCGGGGCAGCAGGCTGTTCGATTTCATCCAAAACAAAGGGTTTGACTTTTTCTTTCCCCCAATTTCCCCAACGTTCATCGAGTAACGTTCCCCCGGACATTCTCGCGTCGCTCTGACAAAAGAGCCCCCTTGGAGTATCCGTGGAGAGCTTTCCAGCTCTCTTCGGACCACAACCCCTCCTGGTGTGCTAGGAGGCGAAATTCTAACGCTAGGGCGCCCATTCGTGGGTAACGAATTGGGACCTTTTTTCCAACCCCGCTATCGACCGTCTTGTAATTTGGTTTGCGATTTCAAGACCGGCCCCCCTCGACGACCCCGCGCAATCCTTCACAAACTCGATCCCCCGGTCTTAGAGATCTCTTCCAAACCCCGCCCGAGGCTTTTCCGCCTCCGAACTGCCGGAGAACGAGAGCGCTTATAAGGGCCCCGCAAAAAAACCCCGCAAGCGGGTCAGCCCACCAGATGCCCCGGGAAAAACCGCAGGGCGAACTTCCGCCCGACAGGTTGGGGTTGCACTAAAGGAGCAAAAACGGCGAGGTCTGGCGAGACAAGCTGCTATCGCCCCCACCGAGGAGGGGTCCCTTTTAAAGATCCCCAAAAAAGCGCCAGAAAACCAGGAAAACCCCCAATGCCGGCCTCTTCAGGGCACCCCGGCTTGGGTTTCTCCCCAGAGGAAAAGGGCCCAAATTCACTCGGAATACCTGAGAGCGTATTAAAGGACATCCCTCGGACGCGAGGAGGATCGGGGGACTTGGGTTAGCGAAGTGGACGAGTGGAAAAGGGGCGTCCGACATGCCCGGAACCCCGCTCGACCCGCTACCCGACGAGATCCGCGATCATCCGGCAAGACCAAAACAAGAAGCCCCAGGTCCCGATTGTATCACCAATTTGGCCCTGAAGAGTTTGCCTCCCGAGGCGACGGAGAAGCCGCGTTTACCCTAAACGCATCTCTCCGCCCACATTTCCCCTTTGTTGGAAGCACCCCGAAGTCGTCCCCACCCAAAAAAACCCGGGGAAGGACCACTTTGTTCCCTCAGAACTACGCCCGATCACCTTCTATCGAACGTCCCCAAAAGTACCAAAACCGCACCCGGGGCCTGGCTAGGGCTATCGACGATTTGGGTTCCCACCCGGGACAAAACAGTTGGGTTTTCCGACGGGACTGTCCACAAACGCAGTACTTCGTTTTTCGGGCACATACGCGAGGGGACTCGATGGCGAGATACCGTGGGGCGCTGTCTTCTTCGACATCGCGCGGCCTTTGACACAGTCGGGCCAAAGGGCGACCCAAAAGTGATCGTTTCCGGTCAAAAACCCCCGGTTTAGGTAATCGGGCGTACTTCCCAACGCAGTTTCCTTCGCACAAGTCCAATCCGCGAAGTCGAGCATCCGAAGCATCAGACCCGGGGTCCCGCAGGGTTCTCTCTCGGACCCAACTTTCCTGTGTTCGTGGGATCCCCCGAGGGCCCCGGTACAGAGCGGGAAATTTTATGCGGATGACACTGTCATTACACATTTTGCCGGAACAGGTCTTGTCGTTGGGCGGCTACAACGGCTCCCGAGGGCCCCTCCTGCGCGGGCACCCCGAAAAGACCCCGCGTAAAGAATCTAAATGCGTCGCAGTTAGTTTCCCCGGAACTTGCGGGGGACCGCGAGAGTTCGCCCGCGGGGGCGAAGTCGTCGCCGTGGGCCTGACTTTTAAGTCCCTTGGAGTCCATTCGCCCAAAAAAACTCCCCTGGAAGAAGCGACGGGAAATAAGATCCAATTTCCCTCGCTGCCGCAACTCGTTACCCCACTCTTAGGGGAAAAGAATTCCCCTTCATAAGAAACAAGTTGTTTCTCTAACCTCGACCCGGACCGTTTTGACCTACGGCGCTTCCCCTGGCCTCGGCGGCCTATACCCACATAATATCCTTAGAGCGCTCCAGAAAAAGACTCTAAGGATAGTTTCCGGACCCCCTTTTTTCGAAAGGAACTCACAGATCATCGCGTTTGGAAGCCCCGACACTCCGGAGTTCTCGAGAAATCCTCACCGCCGCTGGGAAAGGGCCGCGCGAGGGGAAACAGTTGCGTTCAAGGGTAGTCTTTCCCTCAAGATGTCCCCCCCCCCAGGTTCACTCAGACGACCAGCGGATTTTTTCAACGTCGCTAAGAGTTAATCCCGTCCGGGGAACGACTTGCCCCCCAGTCAGGACTTTTTAGTCCTTAAAACATCCGGTTATCAACCGGACATAAAAATTTTTTCTCAACCCCTCTGGGCGCGACCGTGCCGCAGTCATTAGCTAAGGGGCCAAAAGGGGTTTAAAGGGTTTCATCAAAAAACGACCCCTGGGAAACGATAGGATCCAGTCCACCACGGAAGGCTGGTAAATACGCGAAGAAGAAAAAGAAGAGTTCAGCATTGGGTGGGTGTGGATAACGCTTATACCGGGAGTGGGCCGTAAGGCGTTTTTTTGTATTCTTAGTGCCCCTGTCCCGGCAACTGTCCCCGGGGTTTTAAAAACCGACCCCGTACAGTGCTTGAGTGTGGGGAACATTGGTTTCAGTGGCGGGAAATTTAATTCGTGCATGCCTTTTTAGAAGTACCCAGTCGAGATATTTTATTTGTGCGTCCCCACGGTAGCGCTTCTGCAGCCGGCGGCCAGCAGCCAACAACAGTAATCACGAGAAGATCCCCCCACTCCTCGGGGACAAAATAAAGGGAGCTACGTGGCTCCCAGCTCACCAACATCACGCGCCGTACTCCAAGGCGCAAAATACGGCCCGGGATCCGCTTTTTCCCCGGCCACCGAGAACTCTTCCGGCGGCCACGAGGCTGCCGACGGGGCGCCTTGCCCTCCCATACGTCCCGCTTCCCCGAGAAGAGCTGAACGTGGTGGTCAGGGGCGCCCCCGCCGAGATCTGGGCCCAAATCGTGGAGGAAGACTTGGGAGCCAAGACTTCAAGCCCGACAGCGTCACCGCATGCGTCACCCCCGTACCGGGAAAGGGAAATCCCCCCTGCCTGGTCAAGCTTGGGGGGACAGAGAAGAACATCTTCTTCTCAAGGAGTTTGCCGACTTACTGTCGGTTTAAACCCCGGGACAAAGCCTCAATAGGGCAATGCCCCGCTGCCACGCTTCGGCCACGCGCAGTCGCGCGCAGGGCCCCACCACGCTGCGTCCGCTGCGCCGGTGAGCACACGGAAAGAGATTCCCAGCACCCCAAGGAAAGCGGAGTTCCAGCAAAAGTGCCCCAACTGCGGAGGGCCCCCCGGGCTAGTCCGGGGGATCCCCGCTTTCCCCCAAGCCCCGCCCCAAACCATCGCCCCCCCTCTCCACCCGCCCCTCGGCTAAGAAGAGCAACGACTCCCCCGGCCCCGGCCCCCGCGCACCCGTCAACCCAGTCAACTCCCAGGCCCGCCCTGGAAGGGTACGCTGACGTAGTTCTGGAAAAAACTTCCGCACACCCCGAAACGCCGCCCAAAAGGGGGGGGAAGCCCCGGCCCTCAACCCCCAACCCCACCCCGATTTCTTCGGCGCCATGACTTCCCTATGCAGCTTTCGGCCAATTACCACCCCCGTCCAGCAGCTACCCAAAACCACTCCCCGTGAATTTTTGCCCCGTTAAGGATCCCGCCCTCCCCAAAACCATCAGGGCCAGGCTAGTCGCCTGGAACGCTCACGGATAAAGGGGGAAGGACCTGAGCTCCCAGACTTCCCCACCCGGGTTCCAAATTGACATCGCTCTCCTCCAGAGACCTGGTCCGTCCTGGAACAGGACACGGTCCCCAACTGTACGGTCTACCGCCGAGACCGCCGACGGGCCCCTTAGGGGGGAAGCATCCCTTTTCAAAAATTCTACCCCACTCCGAGGGTCGTGCCGCCGCAAAAAATCCCCAGGGGGAACGGCCCCATATCTGGACGGATTCGGCCCCCCTCCACATCTACCCTCTACGTCCTCCCAGAGACCCTTTTCCCCGTGAGGATTCCAAAATCTTTACGGGCCTAGCCCGACTGATTGGGGGGACTAAACGCTAAGCCCCACCTGGGGGAGCAGAGTGTTTAACAATTTGGGAGAAGGTTGTTCGACCCATTCAACCCATGCGTGGTAGTCCACCACCCCCAGCCCTACCCTTTTACGCGACGGGGGTCCCCGGACATCCCGCCCGGCCCTCACGTGGAGTCCCCAGAGCCGGACCTGGGGAGCATCCCGATTTTTCCCCGATCCAACCCCATTCTCGAAGCTGGCGGTCTGCATGACCCCCGCAGACCCAGTCCCAAAGGTCACGAACTGGGAACTTTCTCCCCGAAGCCCCAGAGAATTTAACCTCGACCAGGACATCCAAGAGCGGCCCCCCTTGACTCGGCCCCCGCCCCTCGTATTCGACGCGATTTCCAAGGCGCTGACGATTCTTTTACAACCAAAACTCTGAAAGGCGCCAGCGAGCTGCCCGCGGAGCTGAGGGCACCATCAAAAAAGCGCCGACGGGCGCGAAAATGACGCAACCACCCTTGGGGTTTTTTTTTTTTTTTTTTTTTTTTTTTTTTTTTTTTTTTTCCCCCGCAAGAAGGACCTTCTTCCAAAAATCCGAACCCTAGACAACGACCAACCGGCCCCTTCAAGCACTAACGGTTTCGGCTTTTTTCCCCCCCCCAGGACAAAGCCCAGATACACGGGACCCTCGAGGAGTGTTCCGCGGGACGATCCCCCCGGGCGACGAAACAGGGGGACTTCAGTGGGGAAATGGAGGATAGGCGAGGGGCTGTCGAAATCCCGGTTTGCCGATCGATCCGCCACTCCCACGAAACCGAGCCACATCAAAAGCCGGAAAAAGGAATCCCCGGGGGCAGACGGCATCTCAAATCTGGCCCTGAAAAGATACCCCCAGAAGCCACGGAGGCCCTATGCGTAATCATCAACGCAGCTCTCCTCCCAGCACTTTCCCTTTGCTGGAAAAACACGCCGAAGTCGCTCCCCTTCCCAAAAACCGGGAAGGGCCACCTCTTTCCCCGAAACTTAGGGGCCCTCAGCCTTCTCTCCAACCTTGAATATAGCCGAACGGTCATCCTCGCCCGGCTAACTGATCTCACAGACGACCTAGCTATCATCCAGGACAAAAGTTCGGTTTCCGAGCTGGGGTGCCCCTGGGAAATCAATACTTCGGTTCACGGGTTTTGTTTGGGACGGTCTGAGAGCCGACAAATCGTCGGAGCGGGCTTTTTTGATTTCGCAAGTGCCTTTTACTCTGTCGGCACCCAAGGCTGATCTACAAGCTCATCACTTCAGGTCTAAACCCCAACATGGTAAAACTCGTTATTTATATTTTTGGGGGGCAGATCTTTCTGCGCCAAATGCAATCCCGCGAAGTCGAGCACCCGCGGATCCTGTCAGGAGCCCGCAGGGATCTATCCTGGGGGGCCCCGACTAATTTCCTCCGTTTTATGGGGGATCTTCCCCCGGGCGGCCGGGACAAGCACCGTATTACGCGGGGACACGGTATCTACGTTGAACCGTAGCGAGAGATTCGTCATTCATCGCTTTAGGGGCCGCTATTACGAAATTTTTTGGGCTGGGCGACCCGGGGGAGACCGGCGTGAACGTCTAAAATGCGTCGCGGTTTGATTCACAGGAGGACGCGTGACCCCTGGATAACAACCCGGGAGGGACAAGGGGAGCTGCCGTGGAGCCCCGACGTTTTAAATTCGGTATTCGCCCGGACAAGAGGTAACCTTCGCCTCGCAAGAGGACATCCGCCCCGATTCTCAACGCCCGCAACAATTGCTCCCCCCTCCTAGGCGAAAGGAGTCCCCTTCATGGGCAGCAAGTTCTTTTATACAAGTCGACCTTCGGGGCCCCTGCTGACCTACGGCGCCTTGGCCGGGCATCGGGGGGCCCCAAGCATCTCCGGAGCCTGGAAAAGCCCCAAAGCAGGGCTCTCCCCATCATCGTTGACGCCCTTGGTTCGTTAGGGAAAGAGCGTTCGTCGAGATCTGGGCATCCCGTCGGTCCGAGAGCACCTTGAGAAGACCCTCAGCTCGGCGTGGGCAAGGGCCCCCGACAGCGAGAACCCCTGCGTGCAGATGGCGTCGTCCCCCCCGGGCCGTCCCCCTCCTCTAGTGAAGACTCGTCGCCCCGCGGGGCTTCTTTAGCTCCGGCGGCAAAGCCCAAGCCCGACACCCTCACTGATCCTCAAAAGACACACCCTATTTTTTAAACAAAAAAGAGATGACCCCAACTGCTCCCAAAAAATCCCCTACATCAAACTCCAAGCTGCGCGAAAATGAGCCACTTTCAAAGTGAAAAAGGGTTTAAGGCAACTCTGTCCGACCCTAGTCTCGAAAGCAGTTCCTAGCGCCGGCCGAGAATCGGCTCTATTTACTCGCAAACGACGCGGAGGATTTAATTGTCGACGAAGTTCAGAACGCGCAGCAAACCGACGACGAAGTCGCTGAGCTCGTATGACAGCTGACCGACGCCGCGCCTGAGGACGCTTTTCGGATCGAATACAGCAACGTAGACGGCCATTTACGCCGCAGAGCCGACGAAAAGTATCTGTTAATCGTGCCGCAAGCCGGAGGGGGAGGGGGGACTAGGGTTTACGTCACCCAAACCCCCGGCCATCCCGGGGGAAGAAAAACCCTCCCGCCATACGCAACGCTTCTACTGGGGGGGATCACGAACGGGTATCGAAAACACTGAAAAGTGCGGTTGTGAAAAATTTTTAAGCGGGGCCCCTCCGCGCAAACCCTTCCCACCGCACCCAAACCCTGCGCGGTTCGAGGTGTGTCGGTCGACGTCATCGGGCCACTGCCCGGGCTCGCGCCGCGGGAACCGGCGCGATCCCTGGGGACTTGAACCCGTTGGTGCGAAGCCGCCGCCGTACCCAGCGTCGGCACTGCCGCCGTGGTAACAGTTGGGGCCCGGTGTTCCGCCGTTTCGGCTACCCCGAGCCCTCTTAACTGACAACGGCGTATTTACATCTGTCGGTGGGAGCGGAGTCCGTAGGGGAGTCATAGACTGGACGCTCCCGTCTACCCCCTCAGAGCCAACCCCCTTCCCAGCGGCGAACCCAGGAGGAAGAAAGGGGATCCTTTGCAGTGAGGGAGAACACCCGACCGGGGACGAAAGGGGCATTTGGGCTGTTTGCGCTGCGTTGCCGCTGCAAAAGCCCCCACCGGGCTCCCCCTGCCAAAGCCCCGTTCGGTTTTGAGCTCCGTGTCCCGGGGAGTGGGGGGGACCCCCTACCAGAGGGGAAAATTCGACCCGATGCGCCGCGCCCAGGGGCACGCTAACTGCACCGCTACCGGCGCGCCCGGGTTTTTGAGAGGAACAGCCGTACCGGTCGATTTCCAGCCGGGAATCTAGTTTTGGGAAGATCACACCATCCCCCCCCCCCCCCCGGAAACCTCCAGCCAGCTGGGTGACCTTACCTATCACCGAAGCAGTGGGGCCCGACCCCCTACTGGGGTAGAGAGGCCGGGTGGACAACGAGTCAAATACCACCTAGACCGATCCTTCCGTCGCCCTTTGCCCGGAAAAGTTTTCCCCCCCTGAACCCAAACCCTGGAACCCTCCCCACCACGAGCACCCCCCACTACCCGGAGACCCCGTTCCCACACCTAGACCCTTTCCCCCGGGAGCGTCTACCTCTTTTCAGCTGCCGGAACCCTGAAGACGACGTGGAATGCGAATGGACATGTTCAATGCACCCCGGGACGCCCGTGGTATCCCCTGGACACAGTGAAGGGCGTCCGCGTACCCGCCCGGTGCAACCCCCCGAGGACTTGTCGTGACACTGGGTCAGCCCGGAACGCCAAACCCCGAGGACGCCGTTAACCGGTAAACTCTAACATTCAACCCCGAGTTGCGAGACCAGAGCCAGCTCTAGTATAAGAGGATAAAAGGGTTCAAGGTCTTTCAGACTGACCCTAGCTTCGATTGCAGTTCCCAGTGGCGGGGTCGATAAAGCAGATCAGTATACAGGTACATATTGTTTCATGCGAAATTCCCAAAAATGGTGGGGAAAATTATTTTTTTGGGGCTTGGAAATCTCTTAAAAATTTTTACCTATTATATAAAGAAAATCAAAAGAAACACAATACAAAAAAGTTAACCCATTTGCAATTTGTACGTCGCTTGGTGGATCAATTAATTGTAGATTTTCGTGACACTGATCCCAAAAAATCCTTCAACTTTGGAAAGGAGAAAAGGTTTTAACGGGCCTTTTAATATTATTTGGCGAGATGAACAGGAAGGGGTAAAGACTGTGTGGTATGTTTTCCCAAAGGAAAAACAAAGGTTTGGAGAAGGGGAAACGAGGGATATTGGGGCTATTAGTTCGGGTAAACCGGGCCCTTCACATAAGTGATGTTTCGAACGATACCACCAATGCACGAATATAAAACAAGTCAGCTAAAATACCATAACCAAATATGTTTTTGTTTAGATGCAGCAAAAAAAATTTTTTGTACTAATAAAGCTTTTTGTTTTTAACGCAAACTTTTTAAGTATTTTCTCTACTGCGCGCTCCAATACCCTTCGTCCACAGCGACCCCCGCTCGTCGGGTGGTTCCGTCCGCAAAGGGTTAATTCAGAAGGTAGGAGTTTCGAAAATCAAAACGAGTGGGAAAGAGCCTGAGGATTACCAATGATTGAAGCGGTACATTATCAAGTATCTCTAAATAACATTCAGGCTGTCGGACCAGCACTACAACAAGATTTAATTTCAATTTTATTGCCTTTTAGATGTCACGAATTTGTAATTTCCGCTGATATTGCAAAAATGTACCATCAGATTTTAATTGATCCTGCACAACGAAATATGCAACAGTTAGTTTGGCGTGATAATAAAACGGAGCCTTTACAAACATATAAATTAAACACTGTGACTTACTTCCGCTCCATTTCTAGCTATGCGCTGCTTAAAGCAATTGGCTATAGAAAGTCAGTCAAAGTATCCTGAAGCATGTAAAATAATTATCAATGATTTTTATGTGGATGACCTCCTGACAGGCGCGTCCTCGAAACAAAAATTAATTCAACTTTCCACGGACATTGATACTATTTTAAAGAAAGCTTGTTTTGAGTTACGTAAATGGAACTCTAACGGCTCCGACGTCATATAATCCTTATCATTCACAAAGGAAAATAAAGAAAGTCAAACTATAAAGCTAGGAGAAAATTCAAAATTGTTAGGCATATTTTGGCTTCCATCAAAAGATACGATTCAATATAATCTAAATATACACAATCAATCCAGTTTCACTAAACGTACAATTCTATCCGCTATTGCGCAGATTTATGACCTCCTAGGTTTAGTTGGTCCGGTGGTTGTAAATGCAAAAATATTAGTTCAAAGGTTATGGGAAGCTAAAATTGGCTGGGATGACCAGATCCCGCACCATTTGTTAAATGTGTGGAAATTGTTTTTACGCGAACTACCAAGTTTAAATACCCCAAGCATTCCGCGACAAGTAACCTTTCGTAACGCTTGTTTACTACAGTTGCATGGGTTTTTTCGAGCATTAATGCTGCCCATAAGGGGCGTTTTTTAAGGGCTGCGATTAATTTAAAAAATTGCTACTCATTTTAAACCCGCCTAAATCCAGAGTAGCTTCGTCAAAAACATCCACTACAAGATTAGAGCTAGCAGGAGCATTGTTATTATCTCAACTAGTTGAGAAAATCCGAAGTTGTATTGAACTCGACATTCACTCATGTTATTGTTGGTGTGACTCAACGATTACATTAGCATGGATACGTTCTTCTCCCCAAAGATGGCAAACACATGTTGCGAATCGAGTCGCAGCGATTCAAAATACAAGTGACCCAGAAAACTGGCATCATATTCGCTCACATGAGAATCCTGCCGATTTATTATCTCGGAGTGTATCTCCAAGCGAGTTAATCAATAATACATTATGGTGGTCAGGTCCATCTTGGCTCAATTAACACGATTCTTTCTGGCCAAATCACTCTTCAAGGAGCGAACCTATAGAAACGACATTGTTAGAAGCGAAAAAATCCCTTATCGAGTATGCAAATACTTTCGACCAAGACATATTAATTCGCTATTCGTCATTTTCTAAACTAAGACGTATCATTGCATATATAAATCGGTTCATAAAGAACTGTAAATTACCACACCATGAACGCAAACTAGACATTTTGTCGGTAAACGAGTTACGCAATGCAGAAACACTTATTTTAAAACAAATTCAACTCCAAGGTTTTCCAAATGAATACAATAATTTGCAATCTTCGTCGTACGTAGGAAAAAAAGGCAGGTTACTCTCTCTAAATCCATTTCTTGACAGTCAAGGTTTGATACGTGTTGGTGGAAGATTAGCGCAATCAAATTTCAATTATGAAAAAAGGCATCCTGTAATTTTGCCACAAAATCACCATATCA
This sequence comes from Dynastes maya, assembly GCA_029619315.2. Taxonomy (NCBI): domain Eukaryota; kingdom Metazoa; phylum Arthropoda; class Insecta; order Coleoptera; family Scarabaeidae; genus Dynastes; species Dynastes maya. Next base: position 366,426 of record JAROYE020000047.1, read on the forward strand.
GTGAAACAATTGCAAGAGATGAACGCCTGCGTCTTCTACATTGCGGGCCTCAAACGTTGTTAGCTTCCTTGAGAGATCGCTACTGGCCTATCTCTGGTCGAAATCTAGCTCGTAAGATCTGTCGTAACATGCTTTCGCGCAAATCCTACCTCCGAAACTCAGTTGATGGGTAGTCTTCCAAATTATCGTACGCAATTTATTCAACCGTTTCTAAATTCGGGAGTAGATTATTGCGGCCCCTTTTTGATAAAGGATCGTAAAACCCGCGGTGCTAAGTTAGTGAAATCATATGTATACTTATTCGTATGTTTAGTTACCAAGGCTGTTCATCTAGAGTTAGTATACGACTTAACTACTGAATCATTCTTAGCCTCATTGAACCGATTTATGAGCAGGCGTGGAAAATGTGCGAATATTTACTCAGATAATGCAACTAATTTCCTTGGCGCACGAAATGAATTAAGGGAGCTCTATCAGTTTCCTTCTGAGAAAGGAAAAAATATCAGTTCGACATTGTTACGAGAAGAGACCTCATGGCATTTTATACCTCCCAGATCACCACATTTTGGTGGCATTTGGGAGGCCGGTATAAAGAAAACCAAATATCACCTCAAACGTGTATTAGGTAACACGAAACTTACATATGATCAATTTTATACAGTGCTGGTGCAGATAGAAGCTTGTATTAATTCCCGTCCATTATCCCCATTATCTTTAGACCCAAACGACCTGAATCCCCTCACTCCCGCACATTTTTTGATTGGTGGCAAATTGACCACGTTACCTCAAGCAAACGATGTAACAACACCTGGTACGTGTGCCCATACATTCCATCGAATGCAAGAACTTCAACGGCATTTCTGGGAACGGTGGTCCAAAGAATACATTTCGGAACTGCAACAACGAACACGTTGGAAAACAACATCCTCCACCCAACTAGCTCCAGGGAAGATGGTCATCATCAAAGAGGACAAAATTCCCCCATTACACTGGCAATTAGGACGCATTACTGCGCTACATCCAGGCGCCGACAACTTAGTGCGTGTAGTGACAATCAAAACCGCAAACGGTGTAACAAAGCGGCCAATTACGAAAATTTGTATATTACCGATTATTGAAGCAAATTCGGGTTGAAAGTATAGCCTTTCAAGGTGGGCGGTATGTTAGAGACTATTTACATATGAACTAACATTAATGTATATAATGTATGTATATGTATATATTTTCATGTTTTACTCCATAGCTATATAAGACAATTGTACATAGATATTGTGTTACATTCAAAGTATCGATAAGTTTGTTGGAAAGTACGCTAATGACTATTTTATGAGGGCCTTCTCAGGCAGCAGGCAACTTTCCGATTAATATTGGTATTTACAATGTATTTCGTCAGGTACTTCGAATTACGTTTTATCAACCATTTACATTTATTGTTCAAGTAGTAATGCGCTACGTATCTTCAAAGAATTTTATTGTTACTTGCAAGGGGATACAAAGGGTATCTGGAAATTTGTAGCTACCTGCGGTAACCGTGTTTATTTTATTATAGGAAAATCCACTGTGCGCACAATGCCCTATGTAAACACTGTAGGTAATTGTTAATAGCACCGAGGTTTCCTTACTGGTGTAATATCTTTAACCAGTTAGTTCCTCAAGATCTCTCACAAAAGAAACACTTTGTCCATATTGTATACAATATATATATATATATATATATATTTATCTTGATATCAACGTGACGACCATACATTGCCTATTTACCATCATTATGACGTCCAGCGTAATCTGACGGCCGTATACGGCCGTCAAAATGTAATACGTGTTAAAATGTTCCCCCTACCATAAAATATCATAAAAACATGTCCCCTGAAAAAGGGGTCGGTCGTCAATTTGACGATTCGGTGTAAAATTTGTATAGTTTTAGTTCAAGATATTTTCGTGCAGTTGGGGGGCGCTGCAGCCAATGTATATTAGCTTTGTATATTTTTTGATATGTCAACGACTATGCGACGGCTGCTTATTTGACAACACTGTAAACCGCCACTTTTATATTCTAACGAATACTTTTAGGTAACGCATTGTTCATTATTTTGTTGTTACACATTGAATGAAATTATGGCTCACCCTGCATATTCATCAGATTACGTAAGTTTGAATAAATTTATTAAGCATTGTGTATTCTTTATGTCATTGCAATTAGGAAATTAATTTTTTTACATAGCTAAAATTTAATAATAAGACTTGGTTAAAATATAACCAACGTTTGTCAACTTATTATACAGGGTGAATTTTAAATTGTCACAAATTTTAAAAATAGAGAAATTATTACAAAATAATACAATTATTATTAACAAGCAAACAAAATAATCTTATTCGTAATATTTCTTAGGATGCCAAAGACGTTCGCTTACATTTTTTCTTATCGGAGGTCGATTCTCTGACAAACTAAACCGTTTGCAAAATGCACGTGTACGTAAATAGTATTGTTTTTTTCCCGTATGCGTATCAGTGACCACAAAACGTGGGGCTTCAAAAATAAAATTACATTTCATTAGCCAGAGACAAAGAAATACTGCGATTGAATTTAGTTTAGTGACTTATGTTATCCTTAAAAATTTATGGAATCATTTAAGAAACATCCTGTATAGTATAGTGTCTCCTGTTATCATTGTATTTGTTAAGTATTTACCGAAATAAGGAGCAGCATAAATAGGATTTTGATAACTTTTACAGTTTCTAAAGAGTAAGATCACAAACTTTCGATTTCTGAACACATTTCATATGTTGATTATAATAAGTCCAATTTCTTCCCTTAGGTCCCTTACGTGCAGTTCATTCACTTAGAATTTTTCTAGAAAAGTTAGTTGTTGGGGAAGTAAACACGAAATTTTTTTTCAAATGAATCAACCTGAGTTTTTTAAATTTTTTAAAAATCTGGTGCAGTTGACATTTCTCATGTAAGTTGAAGTTTTATATTAATGTCTCTTTAATAGTAGACCTTAAAAGAAATTCGATATGATAGAGCAAAGCAGAATTACTGTAATTCTTTTGGAAAGTCGTTTGTTATTTTGGATGTCTCCACCGAAAAGTGAATTCACTTTTTGGAGACGACAAATTTTCAGTTAGCATTGTTAGATATATCACTGTCTAATTCAGGTACTATTTTTGCTATTGGCACGTGGGAATAAACATATATCTTCTTTGAAACATACATCATCGAAATGTATTATCATATTTTGATTTATTCAACTTCTTCAGAAGCGTAAACAAGTAGTCACTGCCAATTCATTTCTGATAACATTCATGAAGTGTGATTCTCTATATACTTTCATGTAGCGAAAACTAAATGCACAAATGTTTACTACTAATGATCTTGTTGTATTCTAGAGAAAATTTTCGATTTCGCTCTGTTATCCAGAAACAAAAAAAGGTTATCCAAATTCTATCTTTGCCACTTTCCATATTTCAAAAACTAACTCAGTAATTCAACGAAGATAGGGCAAGTACACTACGTACCTTAGTAAGCAAATATTGAAACGTGTTTTCAGTATGCAGTTTGCTCCTCGAATGGAACTAAAAGAAAAAGCAACTGGTTTTGCAATAGAGCTCTATCGCCAGTCTCTATTCCTGGTAACCAAAAAACAGAAGTACAAGGTACAACAGTATCTCCATCCGATGGACCTGTTGAGAGTATTGAAACACACACACCATTTAAAGAAACGGTAATTGCGAAAGGGTACGGCTAGACAAGCGCTTTGAACGCGACGTTTGTATCGTAATCGGCATGGAATATCATACTCTAGATCGGAGTATGATATTTCAAAAAAACACGTCGCATTCAAAGCGCTCGTTTATTCGCACCCTAACAGTATAAATAAGGTGTTTTCTTCTTCCGTCCATATTTACACCTAGAGACTGGACATTATTAAATTCATTACTATTCCTTGTTTCCTATCAATTAATATCAAACTTGTGGCAGATAACGTCAGACTCAAGTGTGGTAGCTGATTCCGATTCGGATCCCGAGTTTCTACCTAAGTTACCGGATTTGGCGGTAAAGATTGCTGTTTCAGTTATACCTTCTAATTAAATCTGATTTTTTCTTTAATTCTTTGAAGAATTCATCCTCTGATTCCGATGACGATGATACTTCGAATACATCAGTGGAAGTTCCAATTATAAAAGATGTATGCTATGAAAATTCTGAAGCTTCAACAAGTTCTGCAAATGCGAATACTACAAACAAACTTGCTAGCTCTTCACCGGACAACAATAATCTTTTCTATGGAAAAAGACAACGGCAAAAAGATTTTTGCTTTTATTGTGCAGCTTTAGTCCAATGTTTTGCGAGACATGTACTTCGAAATCACTCGATGGAGTTTGAAGTTCAGAAGATACTAACATTTCCACCGAAAAGTAAACAAAGAAGAGAATTGATTGCAACTTTGCGAAAGAAGGGAAACTATTTAAATTCAGTTGAAACAAAAAAGGCTGTTAAGAAGAGTTCATTAGGACATCAATTATTACCTTGTACACATTGCCTAGGCTTTTACTCGTCGAAACAACTGTGGCGTCATCGCAAACGATGTTGCTCGAATCTTTCAGGCAAAAATTCTCAGGCGGACGGGCAAAATCTTCTGATACAGCACTTAAAAATTGATATAGATTTAACAAATAAGGTTTTCCCTAGAATGCGACCAGATCATATCTCCTTAGTAGCAAAAAGAGACACTTTAATTTGTGCATTTGGTTCTCGTTACTTAAAAATACATAGAGAATTGCACTTCGTAAATGTTGTTTCCAGAAAAATGAGGGAATTAGCTAGGTTGTTAATTGAAGTAACGAAACTGAATCCAAAGATTGGAAACTTGTTTACGCTTCTGAAACCAGAAAATTTTGATATAATAGTACAAGCTACAAAAAATGTAGCAAAATATGATAATGACAAAGAATTTTATAAATCACCGACGTACGCAATGAATATTGGAACTTCAATAAAGCAGTGTTGCGACATTGCGATGATGTATGCTTTAAAGAAGAAATACGTTTACGCCAATGTATCTACCGCTGAAGTGGAATCTGAATTAAAAACAATGGTACACCTAATAAATGCAAACTGGAAATTCGATATTTCTAGTCAAGCTGGAAACGATCTGAATCTAAACAGATGGAATAAAATAACAATGATACCACTAGCGAGCGATTTGAAACTATTAAGGGATCATTTAATTAAGAAAGGAAATGAAGCTGTCGCAGACTTGTTAAAAAATTCAAATAGTAAAGCTATCTATAATATTTTAGTGGAAACGGTTTATTGTCGCGTAATTTTGTTAAATCGCAGAAGGCCTGGTGAATTGCAAAGGCTTCTGTTGGATACTTATGAGAAATCACTTACTAGTGAAAGAAATCAAAACTACGAAGAGTTTTCTGACGCTGTGACACCTACAGAAAAAATTTTAATGCAAAAGTTCAAACGGATAGTAATACGGGGCAAAAGAGATCGTGGTGTTCCAGTCCTTTTTAGTACAGATGTACAAGAACACATTGAAGTACTACTAAAGTGTCGACAAGGAATCATGACGAAAAATAATATTTATCTCTTTGGAAATGCTAATACGACCCAAACAATTTGTGGATATAAAGTGTTACACAAATATGCTTCCTCGTGCGGCGCAAAAAATCCACGAGCAATAACGTGCACTAAATTAAGGAGACATTTAGCTACCCTATCTCAAATCTTTAATATGACAGATAACGATCTTGAACAATTGGCAACATTTATGGGCCATACTGTAGGAATACATCGACAGTCATACAGGCTTCCTGACGACGTATACCAAACTGCAAAAATTTCTAAGATACTACTTTTAATGGAGCGAGGTATACTAACTGAATTTAAAGGTAAGACACTTGACGAAATAAATATCAACTTAGAAGAAAATCTTCTTGAAGACCCAGAAACGAATGATGACAACGTCGATAATGAACTCATATTAAATGAGGAACCTATAGTAAGCGAGGAACTCATGACAGACGCAAATCAAACTCATGTTAGTAACATACCAAAGCCAAAAGACAAAAGAAAAAGAGTATTAATTCGATGGACTGAAGAGCAAAAAAAAATAGTATCTTCGTTTTTTGCGGAGCATATTAAAAACAAAAAGCCACCAAAAAGAACCGAATGCGAAGTATTATTAGAACAAAATAAAGAGATATTGTATAATAAGGACTGGCTAAAAATTAAAGTGTTTATACAAAATAAGTATACGGGTAAATTAAACTAATAACACTAGCACAAGAATTCGCAATACTTCCTAAACCTAAAATTTTACGTACTATTATTGAAATAATTCTGGTAACTGATTGAAATAGCAATAATAATGTCTATTAGAAAAATTTTCCAGTATGTTGAACATACCCCAAACGCTTTGCATACGGGCACAAGGAAATCACCATTTAGCATACTTCAAACGCATTTTTGTAAATGCCCGATCTTTGTTAAAATCTACAACTTTATCATAAAATTGCTTGTGACACTATGCAAAGGCAATTTTGAAATACTTTAGCCGTACAAGTTCTAGGTAGAGGAGATAATAGTTAGATTAATACATATTTGTCCTAGAATGCTTTAATAAATAATAACAAAAAACAAATCTTTTCTTTAATTTTTTCTGTACATTTTACAGCACAACTTTTATTAGCATTTCATACAATGGAACTAACTGTAAGTAAGTATGATTTGTTCATAACTTCTGTGAATTTCATTACGTAAAATATAGCAAGTTTAAATTTGTAAATTTTCTAATTTTCTAAGGTATTTTTCCCATCATTAATTATTTTTCTTACTTTATTTTTGTCCAAGAAGATATTAAATGTTAAATATATGCATTGAAATTACAAATGTTGATCCATTTTTAACAATCTTTTTTTTAATTACATTACACCATCCTAAACATAAGTTAAAAACACTGAATAAATTAGTAACAACGGAAAATATATTCTAAGGACGATAAAATTTAATACTGAAATTCTGAATGATAATGTTACAATATCAACTGGATACTTATACTGGAATTCACAATTTGGCAACCTTGTCGGCCGTGGCATTGTTTGACAATTGCACGAAAATATACGAATCGGTCGTTTAAATGATGTTAAACTGACATTTAAGAATATATTCTGGTCGTCAAATATCCGGCTTGTGAAAAGTCGTCACAGTGATATTGGTATGTAAACTCCCAAAAAAATAAATCGTAAATTTTAAGTCACTTCTAAGTGTACAGAGCAAAATGGAGTAATATACATTAACAAAAATTCAACTATACAGTTCGTATCTGGTGGCTGCCAAATTACATGTTTTTGTAATGTCGTTGAATTGATAGTGAGATGTAAATATATATATATATATATATATATATATATATATATATATATATATATATATATATATATATATATATCCTGTATCAAACACAGTGTATTATTGACTTAGCCAGCACACAGAGTTTCACCTAAGAAACAGCCACATTGCAATGAAGCTGCCCAAAGATTGAAGAAGTTTATGTCTGCAATCAAGAATTACGACCCCAAAATCAAGACATCTGTCTCCTCAATTTACTCCGGAATGAGGGCCGAAATTGCAAAAAAGTACCAGTCCAGCAAGACGAAGTCATCATTAAACAACTGGAAAATGGCGACCTATTACTACTTACTAATAAAGCTGTTAATATGTATTTTGATTGTATCGAGACAGGATTTGTGAAAATATCTGAAAATGTAGTTATAAAAATGCTCTCAAATTGTAATGTTAAGCTAAACAATGAGACATTTGAAAGTAATAACGGTGAGATGCAGGGAGATGTTTACCATCTGCCAATTCTTACTCAACTTGAAGGTGAATTTCACCCAGATTTGCAGAAATTAAATTTGACCAAAATTCATTTGGACGACGTAAACATCATATTACAAGAAACCAAAACCTTGTCGATGGAAAAATTAACAACTTTCCCGCCCATTCTACTATGAACTCTAGCCTAATAGTTATATTTTTAATAATACTTGTTGTATTGTATAAAAAATATGCACCGTTAAAATTAAATATTAACAAAAAACTTAATCCTAAGATTAAAGAGGAAATACCTCTTGAGAATCACATAGCTCCCTAAGAGTCATTCTAGGGGTGGGGGAGTTATATATACATATATATACATATTTCCTATTAACTAGCGTATTGTTATTATTCATACATATTGTTTATTTCCTACTGTATTCATATCTTACACAGAATTTGTAGTGAGTTACTATTTATCCATCTAAGATATGGACCATTTGACAAAGTCCATTCTTTGTGTTGTCTTTATATTATCTCATTTAAATACTAAATACGATATATAAGCCAGAAGAACCATGTAAAAGGTAGTAAGAGTTGAATAGGCAATAAACGTTTACTATGAAACATCGTTTTATTTACAACCATATAATGTGCGCGGCTCGATAACCGTTCCCTACCGAATTTTCAAAATTCGGCCGTCCAGCTAGTGGCAGGGTACTAAAAGCCATCGGTTTTAAATATGCAAAGAAGTTTCATGGAGCAAACGCATGTTGCTCTTGTTAGAGCGGTTTTTTTAAAGAAAATACATTGCAAATATACATACATGCAGAGTTACCAATGCAAATGGTATTCTTAGATGAAACATGGATTTTTGAAAACGGTTCCATCACAAGTTCATTGTAGGATGACGGCCACAAGAGCATTCGGAAAATAAAAACTGGTGGTAAAAGGTATCTTTACATCATATTTTCTATTAAAAATGTGTGCGAAGTATTTTTTGTAGATTTATTATTTTACATGCTGGGACAGAAAAAGGTTTTATCAACAAAGCTTCATTATTTTTTTCATCCAATACAAAAGATACAAATTATCACGAAGAAATTAACACAGACAATTTCTTAAAGTGGTTTGAGCACCAGCTTTTAATAAGCATTGAAGAATTTTCCTTAATAATAATGGACAATGCACCATATCACAGTTCACTCTCTGAGAAGTGCCTAAATAAATGAAAGAATGATGAAAATGGAATTACTATATCTTGTTGCGCAATAAGTTATTAAATAAATAGGCTAACAATTACATATGTATTTTTTTTAGAAATAGAACTGAGAAAAAATATGAAGCCGAAATTTTAGCAGAAAAATATGGACATAGCGTGTTACGATTACCACCATATCATTGTATGTTTAATGCAATTGAAAAAATTTGGGGTATTGCAAAAACTTATTATAATACACATGTGGGTGAAGAAGGGTATGAGCAAAAGAATGCTGTAAATATGTGGAAGCAGGCCCTTGAACATATTACACCTGAAATGTGAGCCAACACTGTGCAACGTACGAATAAAGAAATAGAGGTGGCGCGAAGAAATAATACCGCTGATAATTAATGTAAATGAAATGTCAAATAGTTTAGATAGTGAAATCGAAGACAGTGATGTGAAGATGTAGTTTATTATATTACATTAAACTAATGTTTAAATTTATAAATTACACAGGTGTTCCTGATCTCTAGGGATTGAGCTAAAAATATTTTTCATGTCATTGGTCACTTTTGTCTTTTAAAATAAATTACAAGACTGCTATTTATTATCACACTGTGATAATTTGTTATTTTTTGACCATGTTTATCAATAAGGTTAAGGTTTGAATTCGAACTTCATTTTATCAAAAACTAATAAATACAGTGAAGTTCGTATATGACGAGCTGGAGATATAACGAGCGCTTGGTTGTAACGAGCAAATTGAAAAGTCCCCGTCGGAATCCCACATAAACACATGTATTGCTGTTCTGTTATAATGAGGTCTGATATAACGAGGGCTCGCATATAACAAGGGTAATTTTTGGACCCGGGCAACTTTTCGATCGGCTGTAACGAAGCGGCGACGAAGCGACGAGGATGCGTGTGCCGTGTACTTGCACATTGCACATAACCTCCGCACAAGTCGTGACACGCGCCTGAGCCAGGGATTACCCCGGAGTTAAAACGGCATTATTTGTGCAGTGTGTGGCGGAAAAAATATCAAATTCAACGAAAAATACACGAAGATCAATTACATTATATATATAATACGAAAGTTACAAAGCGGATGTTCAAATAGCCAAATATGCCGTGAGTGTGACTTAATGCGACAATATCTAGCATTTGGACAAAACGAGAAAAACTGTTGGAAGCGCAGACGTGTACAAATCCGACAACAAAAAAACTTCGTCAGCCCGAAAGAAGAGATGTGGATCAGGCTTTGCTGAAGTGGCTTACATTAAAAAGGAGTGAAAATGTACCAATTTCCGGGCCAGTTTTGCAGCAAAAAGCAAGCCATTTTGCACAATTATCGGCAAATGAAGAAGCCTCAGAGGATGCTGGAGGCTTTTCTTGCACGAAATCATAGATTGACCACTTCAAAAGGAGGCATGACATACGCAGCGGCAAAATTCACGGAGAGTCTGCTGTAGTATCACCACAAATAACAGAAGAATGATTAACAACCACTTGGCCAAGTAGGTGTCTAATATCCGTACTTCTGATTAGTTGTTGTTTTCGAAGTTTCAGGTTTGCGACGGCGATATGCTGACTAAAGATATTTTTAACGGAGACGAAACAGGAGTTCGTTATAAAATGACGCCCGACAGAACCCTACACTTTAAAGGGGAGAAATGTTCTGGGGGTAAGCTCTCAAAAGATAGAATCACTGCTTGGATCTGCGCGAATATGGATGGCTCCGAAAAAGAGAGACTCCTTGTAATAGGCAAATGCAAATCACCAAGGTGCTTCAAAAACAACTTGCCACTGATTTATAAAGCGAACAAAAAAGCCTGGATGACAAGAGAGTAAATTAATACAAAACTGAGATGCGGAATTAGCTAGAAAGAAAAGAAAAATTTTATTGTTGATTGATAATTGTCCAGCACATCCCACTATCATGAATTTGCAGTGGATTGAGGTGATTTTTCTTCCTCCCAATACGACGGCTACGCTGCAACCAATGGATCAAGGTATGGAATAATAATTTTAAGCAGCATTTTGATTGTATTCAACGTAATTTTAGGGGTGACTAAGTGTTTAAAAACACATTATCGAAGCCAGCTGTTATTTAAATTGGTCAACGCACACGACAACAACACTGAATTTAAAGTTTCGTTGTTGGATGCGATTGCAATGTTAAATACAGCTTGGGGAAATGTTTCTTCAAAAACTATTTCCAACTGTTTTCGACATGCTGGCCTTAATGTAGATGCGGATTTCACGGAAAACGACATAATTCCTGTCGCCCAATGGCTCTTGATACATAAGGATGAATGAAGAGTGGGACGTCGATGATCTGTCCAAATGGGCACAAAGCAACAACATTTCGGAATTCGATCATATTGATCTAGGAGAATACGACAGGATAGATGAAAACCTTGAAGTATTCGAAGTTCCTGACGATATACAAATTATCCAATCCATCATTCGTCAACCAGATGAGGACATTGACGAAGAAGATATCGCAACTGCAGAAGACGGGGATGAGGAAACCATAATGTTGTATGTGCAGTTTGTTCTCCCCGAAGAAGAACAGTTTTTGAATGCCGCAGATAAATTGGAAGGAGTTTTAACTAAAAAAATTCTAAGTGCCCCCGAAGCACATAGAAAAAAATAACTGATTATCTTGCATAAGATCCAAAGCTTAGTTTTCATGTACATATGTATTAGTATCTTTTTGTTTTTACAGAATAAACTTTTCAGTTGGCATGTGTACTTAGTTTTTAATTATATATTCTTAAAAGCGCGCAATTTAACGTATATGTACACGAAAATGAAAAAATCTTTTGTAGCGAGCGGTTGTATATAACGAGCAATTTTTATGGTCCCTTGGTCCCTCCTTATAGCCGAACTTCACTGTATTAAAAAAGAAGAGATATAGAAAATATTACTTGTTGTACAAACATAACCTCTACCATGATACGGCGTCTTAATATGATATATCAAAGACGAAAGTAAACGTAGTAGAATTATTGCATCTTGTTGTTACTCATTAATTATGACATTAAAAATGTAACAAACAAGAATCCTCATGAGCAATGAAGCAGCGAATTATAATATTGATAATTAATCCAATATTAGAATAAATTTTTGTATTTTTCTTATTTATTTCACCAATATACATTATAACGTATTAAGTAACAAGTAGTGTTTACTTTAGTTTTGGAGAAAACAGCTAAATACATTTGTGACGCCCTTTTAAGTGACTTAAATAGTGTTGGATTACCACTAGATTTCGTTTATGTAGTTATTGTTATTATTATTATACACTATTTTTCCTTTAACGTAACTTTTTACTTCTCCTCTGATTGTTTTCATTTGAGTAGAAAAGTAAATAAAATCAGTGAAGTTGTGATTATTAAGTTAGTGAAATCCGCCTAACGAAGAATCCAACACATTTTTGGCGACGAAGATGGGATCCGCTTGACGTCGATCGAATTGCAGTATTACCGAAGAGACACTCCGGCGCAACGAGGACGACGACGATTTCAATCGTGATATCAAGTGGACGACCTGCTGAGCGAACTCTGCCTCTTCTGAAACAAAGGTTAGTCGTTTCACTTAGACACACATATACATCCTGCAATCCCTTCAAGCCTGCATATATTTTCTTTTTATTCGCTGAATTTTATTTCTTTATATTTCAAAATGTCGCAATCAACTGCAAACACAAACGTGGTAGAAAATGCTACCTCTACGAACGAACCTAATTTATTAAATAACCCTGGAAATTCTATAAATCATTCAAATAGCCCTAAACTATTACTCGAATTTCTCCTTAGACTAATATCAGAAAATTTTGACGGAGATCGTTACAAATTACGAAGCTTTATCAAACAGGTAGATTCAGTTTTTGAATTAGCTTCTAAAGACTAAAAGACTCCTTTACTTTTATTTGTTAAAAGCAAAATCACGGGTAAAGCACACGATTAAATTGATGTTTACTGCAACCTCACCACTTCGGAGGAAATTTCAGAATTACTGTTTATTAAGATTGCACCAAGACAAGAAATCGTTTGATCAACTCCTAGAGCAACTAAATAGTATTAAACAAGAAACTAATGGAAATGTATCTCAATTTTACCAAAGATTGGAAGATCTATCATCTCGTATTCTTGCATCAGTTCACTCAATGAAAAATGACGAGCCTAATCTAAAAGGCAAACTTCTAATGATTGAGCAGATTACATTAAACCGGTTTGTTCACCATTCTCACCCAAGCATTTCACAAATGCTAAGGTACCGCGAATTCAAACAAATCAACGAAGCGTTTACAGCAGCAATTGCTGAAGAAAAAGCTCTGCGATTAAGATACAGAAGTAGTCCCAAATGTAAAACTTGCGGTAAATTTAATCATTATATGCATGAATGTTTTAAAAACAAGCAAAAACCGCAGCCTAGTAAAACTGTTTATTTTAACAAACCTAACCAAAATACACGGGGGTCAGGCAAATGGCAATAGTAGTAACGACACGGTGCCGATATTGTAAAATTTCGGTCATTTAATTGAGGAATGTAGAAAGGGGCAATATAATAATTCTAAACGTAGTCAAAATCAATCCACTTCTAATCCCAACGTTAGAAGAAACGGAAATTTCCAACAACAAAATTTTCCTCAAGGCGGCCAGTCGCCGAATCCTCCAATCAAGATTCAGGATCATTCAACTCTCTCGATGAATTCATTTCTAGCATAAATATTTCGAATGCCTTCTTCACAACAAACGACCTTTCTTACGTAATGTTCTTATCAACACGTTCCAAGTGTCCCGACCGTGTATGGAAATTTTTAATTGATGCCGGCGCTTATATTTCTCTAATTAAATCAAATAGTTTGCATGACATACAACTACTAAATAACAATTCAATTTCTTTAAATGGATTATCTGTTGATTCGCCCGTAGTCACTCTAGGTGAGACGGAAATCGATTTATGTAAATATCCACAATAAAAATTTCTTTTGTAAATTACAAGTGATAGGCACACCCACGAATATACCCTTCGACGGATTGCTGGATGATGACTTTTTGCGATCGAAGAAAGCGAAAATCGATTATTCTAATTCTACTATATCTTTCAATTCTCTTAAAGACCCAATTCCGATCTATTGCAATACACCATAATCTTCTACTTCTACTATAGAGTATCCAAGAACGGAAACCGTCGTGCAAGTTAATCTACTAAACCCTGAGAATATTAAGGAAGGTATAGTTCCCTCACAAAACATCGCTAACGATGAAACTCTTCTAATTCCAAATGCTATTGTTAATGTTCTTGAAAGTAATCGTGGACTCATTACTTTAATTAACAAATCCACTTCTACAAAGACAATTCAAGTACCCCTATTAAAAATCGTGTCGCTTCTAGATATTGCGAACGCACAAATTACACATTCTAGATCAAATGTCATACCAAATCACTACCACACATCAAAGGGAGACCCAAATTTTATCAATTCTGCTAATTCTACGAGCTCTGCTAATTCTACTAGCCCTGCAAATCCTTCTAATTCCAATTCTAATTCTAATTCGCACATTGGGTCTAATTCGGTTCTCATCAACCACCAGTCCATTCCTAGTTCAAACGCTAACTCAAGGCAAAATCCAAATTCCAAATCTCGTATGAACAATTCGCGCTTTTAAACATTGCATGAGAATTTTAGAATGAATCATTTAAATGAGAACGAATGCTCTTCAATAAAAACCCTATGTAATGAATTCAATGACAAGTCATACTAATTCAATGTACCACAATCTTCCTACCACAGATGAAATCCCTATTAAGGTAAGGTCATATAGGTACCCTGAAGTTCATAAAACAGATGTAAATAAACAAAGAGAAAATTCTAAAACAAGGTATAGTTAAACCTCCAATGAGCTCGTGGTCCAGTCCCTTATGGGTTGTACCAAAGAAATTGGACGCTTGTAATAGATTACCGTAAACTAAATGAGAAAACTATTGATGATGCTTACCCACTTCCAAATATTGAAGACGTATTAAACCAGCTTGGTCATGCCCAATATTTCACTACCTTAGACCTAACTAGTGGTTTCCACCAAGTCCCAATGAATCCCCAAGATGCTCCAAAAACTGCCTTCACGACCCCCAACGGTTACTATGAGTATAACCGTATGCCTTTCGGTCTCCGCAACGTCCCAGCTTCAATCAGTCTAACTCATAACCTATGTTTCGTTTATTTGGATGATAGTTATTTTTACGGTAGCTCTCTAGAGGACCATAATTGTAAAATGAAGAATGTTTTCCTCAGATTACGTGAACATGATCTAAAATTACAACCAGACAAATGTGAACTTAATAAATCCTAAGAGTACTTAGGTCACGTTATTACCAACAAAGAAATAATGCCAAATCCCAATAAGGTAGAAGCTATTAAGTTCATGAAAAACCCAATCAATCATAAAGGTATAAAAATCTTCCTACGTATAGTAGGCTATTACCGAAAGTTTATAAAGAACTTCTTTCTCTACACTAGTGAAACCTTTAACTAGCCTTTTAAAGAAGGATATCGATTTTAAATGGACTCATGAACAGGAGACTGCTTTCCAAGCATTGATAGATAAATTAATAGAAAAACCTCTTTTGCAATACCCCGTATTCAGTCAAAAATTCATTCTAACGACCGACGCCTCTAACGTAGGAATCAGCGCTGTGCTTTCTCAAATAAAGAACAGGTAAAATCTACCACTAGCTTACTATTCGCGAACTCTAAATAAGGCGGAAATAAATTACTCTACCACGGAAAAGGAATTACTTGCCATAATAAGTGCAGTAGAACATTTTTGACCATGTTTATGGAAAAAAAAATATATATCTTTAGGGATCATAAACTCCTACAATGGTTATAATTGCAAAAATCCGTCATCCCTTTCAGTTCGTTAGAATAGTACTATAGAATCAAATTTAATATTAAACTGGCAGTAATAACTAGAGTTGCTCAATTTGCGCCAACAGCCAGTGGCGGGCGCATAAAAATTTACACAAACTAAATGGTCAGAAATAAAATATAATACGTGCTCAAACACTTACCGTCCTAAGAGTCTTCCGTGAAATCACAAAGTGAATAATGTCTGTTAAATATCTGTAACATTAGATATGTTTCCACAGTTGTTTCGGCAAACCGAGTGCGGCGTGAGGAAAAAGTGTGTTTATATGCAGAAAACGAACGTTCTGCATCTAGTGACGTTATATTTGCGTAATTAAAATAATCTTTGGAACAACTTAACGGTTCTGTTGACGCACCTTCACAAATTTGTCTTAATGTGCCAAAATCAGAATCTTTCTCTAAAACACTTTCAGACCTTTCTAGAACACAAACATTTTGCGTCTTCTACCGCGCATAGCTATTGTTGTATATGTATGTATGTTAGGTATTTTAGTAATAAGGTCAAGCCAAGAGGGAGCAAGTTACGCTCACCTATTATATTATAGTTTATCTGTGGTTACACTCAATAAACGATATTTAGAAACAAGTGTGTTATTATGGTATTAAAGAACACTACAGCTATGCGTGAACATGTTGCACTATTTGCAAAGATTCCACTAACGACACCGGAGGACTTTGTAATTTTTCTATTGCCTCCACTAGTCCGAAGTAATTGTTCTGAATAGTTTTTGAATCCGTTTTAACCTGACTATCAGCTTCCTTTAAATCGAATTGTAAAACCACGTTCTTAATATTCTCAAAATATTTATGATAATAAAACACGGCCTGTAACCATGTTCCCCAACGTGTAAGAATAGGTTCTGGTGGCCCAGGCATACGGGGGCACAGTGAAATTTGCGAATACGTTTTGGGGATTTGACAAACACTGCTTTTGTATGCGCTATTAAAGCGTCTACCTCAGGATAACATTTTCTAATACTATCTGCCACATGACTGAAAGCATGAATTTTACACGTAATATGTAACAAGTTAGCACAATGTTTTTAAGAGACCGGCCTACAGAAAGCATGTTTGCGGCACCGTCACTCATAAACATCAACAGTTGGTTTGTTGAAAGTTCAAACTTTTCCAATGTATTTAACACTAACTTTGAAATTACTTCGGCAGTACATTGTTGTACTCGTCTGGAAGCTAATACTAATTTAATAGGTTTTGTAAGGCTCGAAACCAGCACTTGCCAATATCTGAACTCATAATTCAAGCAAAAGCCCTCAAAGTTGCGCAATGCCTAGGACTAGGTGACTTCAAGGCATCAAATGGGTAACTAGAAAGATTTCGTCGAAAACGTGAATCAATCAATCACTCAAGACTCATAACCAATTCAAGAGTTGATCATCGGTTAAAATATGAAGTATTTCCTTATATGCGCGCAGATAAGGTGTTTCTTGAGGCTAAAAATGATGCTCTGATCTGATCATTTGAATCAAGGTACTTAAATACACACAGAGAAAAACATTTGGTCCATGTCCCTTCGTGTATGTTTCGTGTAACTTTCCAAAATACTTATTGAACTTAGAACACTTGAACTGTCTATAACAAATATGTTTTCGGCACTACAACCACAATACTTTGATCTTTTTGTAGAGGCGACAAAACGTACAGCAAAGTATGATGTTGAAAGAAATATGTACATGTCTCCCACATTAGCGATGAACATTGTTTCGTCCCTAAAGCAATGTTGTGACATTGTCATCACGTGCGCTTACAAAAGGCATGCTTTATGTCCATCAGTTTCTTCTGCTGAAGCTTAAGCAAGCCTTAAAACAATGATTCATCTATTTGAATCAAATTGGCGATTTTATATCTGAACGGAAGCAGCTAATAATTTAAACCTTAATAAAAGGAATAAAGTAACAATTATCCCTCTGACAAGCGACTTAAAATTGCTAAGACAGTACTTAATACAGGTGGCTGAAGATGCTTCGAAGAGGCTTAAAGAGGACAGAAACGCCGAAGCTTGCAATACTTTGATGGAAACTGTATACTGCAGAACTATCTTATTAAATAGAAAACGTCCAGGAGAACTCCAGCGATGCAGTTACATACCTATGTGAATTGTTCTTCAAAAAACCAAATAACAAGAATTTGGTAAAATTATATCTTCTACTGAGCAAATTCTTTTAAAAACTTTCAAAAGAGTAATTATCAGAGGAAAGCGCAGAAGAGGCGTTCCGGTTTTATTGAGTGTTGATGTTCAGAATTACATGACGATTTTACTTGAAGTAAGGCAAGATTTCATCCCTAGAAATAATCAATATTTATTTGCGAAGGCACATTCGTTGTTCCATATAATTGGATACAAAACTTTGAGTAAATATGCCAAACGCTGCGGAGCAAAAAACCTGTCAACAATTACTTACTTGCCCTCAAAAACACCTTGCTACTCTTTCACAAAAAAATAGAACAGTTAGCTACATTTATGGGACATACCACTGGAGTCTATAAGAGCCCTTATAGCCCTTACATACGTTATTGTCGTTCTAGTCGCCTACGCATGCTACTCGTTATCCCAACATCACGTGAGGTTCTTTCTACTTCTGAGCATTTTCCATCGCATAGCTTTGGGTTTGATGTGTCTCATATTTTCATTTTCTTTCTCATTTCCAGAGGCACCGCCGGTCCGGTTGAAGACAGATAATCACTTCATCTTCGTGTAATTTTGTTTTAATTGAGTTTATCTCTTGTAATTGGGTGGCCTTCACATATCTACGAAAGTTTGCAATATGTAGTATTACGCGCACCCAAGTAGTTACTTGGGACGCGCGTAATAGTGTCCATACATTGCCCTTTTCATTTTAGCGTCCAACTACAATCCAGTGTCCGTATACGGACGCTCTAATGAAACCCCATTGAAAATTTGTCAGTGCGCTTTTTAGATCGTCTGTAACCGTTTGGCAAAACTGAACCCGGACGCTACTTTGTAACATATTTTGAAAACTGAATATGGTTGTCGTATAATGTATAGAGTAACCAAAACTTGCGGACTCGCATAGGCGTCGGTATTACGGGTTAATATAAGAATACGAAGAATTCATAAATAAACTTACTTGCTAATTATTCAACAAATTAGAGGCATCAGGATGTGAACTACTGTAAACTTGCATCATTGCATATGTTTCCACAGTTACTTCTTTAAACCTTGTGCGTCGACAAGAAAAAATATTCTTATACATAGAAAACGATCTCTCCACATCTAAGGAAGTTACATTTGGATATAGAAACTGTTTTTCAAAATCACTTAAAAGTTCACTATTCTTACACTTATTATAAACGGCCTCTAAAGTATCGGGATTTTTCCTTAAAACATCTGCCAACTTTTGACTAGCGCATAATCCTGGCGTATCATTTAATGTGTGTAATTTATTTTTTACACTCTCCACTATGTCTAATGATTCCTGCAATGACAGTTCAGTACATTGTAGTTTTCTGATGGCATCTAGTAATACTGTATAGTTGGTACATATTGTACACCTGAACTACATTATTAATGTAGTTCAGGTGTTTGCTCACTAGAGTCCCTACCGTATATATGCAACAGTATATTCTTCAGATATTGACTCAATTACCGGGCGTCCTTAAATGTGGCAACCTATTTTATATCGATTTATCACATATTTAAAGTCAATTACATGTAATATTTTTCAATTTTTGCGACTAACGTGTGTGAATTCGAAGTAGCTCGCTTCAACATGTGCGCTAGTGGACAATTCTTTCCTTCAGAATGTGTAAGTTTTTAATAACTTCTATATGATCGCCTCAAATCATACCCGCTGTTTTCAGTACAAATGTGTAACAAATACAGTAAAAAGAAGCAACAATTGGTTTTGCAACAAGCCGCTTTCTCCGCAACAAGAGGACGAAATACAAAATGCGAGCGTTACATCTTCTTCCGAAGCCGTAAGTTTCTTATAAAAAATTAAAAGGTTTGTATCATAACACTTTTTAATACTTCTAATTAATTATACGCTTCCTTAGTTTGCTATTAAAATTCTTTCCATAGGTTAAATCACATTTCAGTATTGTTAGCTAGATCCCTCATGAATTTTTTCTACTATAGTCTCTAATTAACAAATAATTCTATTCATTATTTTAGAGTATCCTCTCGGGCACAACAGAAGGCGATTCGCATAATAGAATCTCAATCTATACAGGTTATACGAAATTTTATATTCCACGAGCGTACTAATGGTAAATGTACTTTTTTTCTTGTAGAGATTGACCTATTCATCAGAGAATGAGGATGCTGACGATTCGGTGAAGGATCCAGATTAAAACCCAAGCATTACTGATTCGGACGTAAGTTTACATACTATTTTATGTATTATTGAAGGCCATAGCCGGGTAAGTCGGGGTTTTGTGCCCCCAAGCGGATTGCGACGGTTTTTATAAAACTCGGCTAATTGGTTTCGGAGAAAAAAATGTATTTATTCGAAATTCCCCCCGAGCTCAAAAGTCGGACCAGCTATTTGCTTAATATTTTACAAAATCACTCTTCACGTTAATACCCATAAGCTGACCCCATGCTTACCCGGCTATGGTCTTTACTCATCATTCTATTTTTCAAATACGAATTCTGTGATCCAGTGAAAAATAATAGCCTTATTTTTTAGCGTTCTTCTACTCTTGAGATGGACACGTCTTCGGATTGTCGTTCTTCATCTAAACAAATATTTGAAGGACTTGATGACATTATGAACGAAACTAGTAGAAATAATACAAAAAACGGTTGAAGCTAGTAGCAACAACACAGAAACTGGTAAAACAAGTGGATCTTGTAATTTAGCACAAGTCAATATTCAAGAAGACGGCAAACATAAAAAAGATGGTGAACAACGAAAAGGCAATAAAGGAAAGGATTTTTGCTTATATTGTGAAAATCTAGTTTCAAATTTTGCTCGGCATGTCAAAGGAATCATTCAATGGAAATAGAAGTACAGAAAATATTGTCGCTATCTGCAGGAAGCAAAGAAAGGAAAGATTTATTGACATCTCTGAGGAGGAGAGCAAACTATTTAAATAGTAACAGTATAAAAAAGGCAGTAAAAACACCATTGCTAGGAGGGAACTTGCTACCGTGCAGTAGCTGCCTTGGTCTGTATGCCGCAAAACAGTTGTGGCGTCATAGAAAAAAATGCTGTAGCACCAATGACAGAAAACATCAAGCAAATGGCCAGAACATGTTACTACGTAATCTAGGTATTGACAAGCAATTGAAAGAAGAAGTATTCCCAAGAATGAGGCCAGATGAAATTTCAATGCAAGCTAAAAAGTATCCATTAATTTATTCATTCGGTGCAAGGTACATCAAAATTCACCGAGAAAAACATTTTTCTGTTGTAGCATCGAGAAAAATGAGGGAATTGGCGAAATTGCTCATAGAGATAAGAAAACTGAGTACAGGCATCAAAAATGTGTTTGATGCACTTAAACCGAAATACTTTGACATAATTGTTTTAGCTACAAAAGCTATTGCTAGATATGATGAACATAAAGACTATTATGGAGCACCATCTCTAGCTCTGAATATGGGGACAACACTGAAACAGTGCTGCGATATTGCTATAGTGAATGTACTGAAAAGAAAAGAAGTATATTCAACCATCCCTGCTGCTGAAGCAGAAGCCGATTTAAAATCTATGATACATCTTATAGAAACAAATTGGAAATATGATATAGTAGTACAAGTAAAGCAGCTACGGATCTAAATGTAAACAAATGAAATAAGGTGACATTAATTCCTTTCGCAACTGATCTAAAACTACTAAAAGATTTTCTTATAACAACTGCTAATACTGCTTCAGTTGCATTGGAGAAAACTAACAATGACAAAAACGCTTATCTAAAGCTGTTAGAAACAGTTTTTTGCAGAGTTATGTTGCTCAATAGACGTAGACCCGGGGAACTTCAGAGATTGCCGATACATATCTATGAAAGTACAGAAACTACTAGCAATCAAAAGTATGAAGAATTTTTGGATATAGTGACACCTTCAGAAAAAATTCTCATGAAATCTTTAAAAAGAGTCGTTATAAGGGGAAAAAGGGGAAGAGGTGTTCCTGTTTTATTTAGTTTAGATGTACAAAAACATATAAATATTTTGCTGAAACATCGAAATAATATTTTCCGGAAGAATAACTTATATTTATTTGGAAATCCCAATTCCATTGCGGCTACAAAATTTTGAAAAAATATGCTACATCCTCAGGAGCAAAAAATCCCCAGGCAATAACGTCAACAAGACTTCGGAAACGTTTAGCAACGCTTACTCAACTCTTCAATATGACTGATAGTGATGTCGAACAGTTGGCTACGTTTATGGGACATACTGTTGGGGTGCACAGAGGTTCGTATCGATTGCCTGATGATGTATTCCAGACGGCCAAAATATCCAAACTTTTGTTGTTGATGGAAAAGGGAGGCAGTAAAGAATATAAAGGAAAACCGATTGAGGAAATTGAAATTGATTTAGATGACGACTTAATGACATGGGACGAAGGAAATTAGGAGACAAATAAAGATACAACTACAATTTTTTTTTTTTTTTTGCCACCCAGTCGGTGATGCTTGTATAGCAATCTAGTTAACAACTAATGAGCTATTTATTTTTAACTTAAGTTACTACGGTTCTTAAACTAAGTACTTATCCTACGATAGTCTCTCAGGTTCTGGTATAGTGGAGTCACTTTGTTCTTGTGTTCCTTTAAGGTCATTGTCACTGCACTAGTTCAAATGGTTTTGTTCGCTTCAATCTTCTAACCAAGCCATCATTGTCCAGGAGCTGGAGGGCCTCAACGTTGACATGCTGATGAAGTCGTTGTTCATGCTTTTGAGCAAATTGCTTGATTACATTGTCGACAGTCTCTACTTTTAAGTTCTTATGTAGACTGTCATTACGTACGTACATACCATGGGGCATTGACGATGCCCCGGAGTACTTTATTCTGAAAGCGTTGGATGATGTTTCTATTGCTTTGGCTGGTACAACCCCAGAGTTGGATACCATAAGTCCATTCTGGTTTAAGGACTTGTTGGCAAAGCAAGAGCTTATTAAATATTGAAAGGGCAGAGCAACGTCCCATTAACCAATACATTTTTCTGTACTTGAGTTTCAGCTCTTCTTGTTTTCTCTTTACATGTGGCTTCCACCTAAGTTTGGCGTCTAGAGTCATGCCGAGATATTTGGCTGTGTTCTCATAGGAGACAATTTGTTGGTGTATGTAGACTGGCCTGTACACGATTTTCTTGTTAGTGAAGTTAATATGTACTGATTTGGTTTCATTTAATTTGATTCTCCATTTCGTTGTCCAGCGTTGAATTTGGGTAATGGCCGTTTGCAGTTTATTTATTGATTCTATATTATCCTTGCCTAGAGCCAGTATTGCGGTGTCATTGGCAAATGTGGCAATAGTATTTCAATTGTTTTTTAAATATATGTTTTCAATCTACTTTCGTTTTTATTAATACATTTCCTTATCGTTTGATCAGTGTGAGCGTGATACCGCAATTCCTATAGATTTTTTAAATAGCATAAAATTGCAAAAGTATTATCGGTTTTAAAAGCCCGCACAATTTTTTAGTTTTACCCCATAACTGCTAGAGGCGCTGTAACTTTATTTTACCCCCACTTCTAGGGTTGCCATTGTATAAGAGTTATTGTATAAGAGTTATTCTATGGAGGGTGAAAAAAGGAAACTTAAAGACGTTTACGAAGCATTACTATACTACCCCTATCTCAAGAAAGGAAAAAACAGACAACATGGTTAATATGTACCAAGAAACTATCGATGTGTTGAGAGGTATAGGACAGATGCTAAAAACTAGATTAAGTGAGATAAAAGAAAGTATTGACAGCTTACAAAGCAGTCATTGTATTTGTAGTATAAAAATTTTTCGAACAATACACCATGAATTTAAAACTGTAGTAAAACTTAAAGAAAAGAAATTTCTTTAATGCATATGCAGATACGCTTTGTCTATTTTCAGTTTTTACCTACGTCATTGTTTTGTCGTAGGAGTAAAGACAATCTATTAATTTGACTATCTTTCTCAAGTACTGCCGGTGAAAAAGGAAACAAGATCTGCGCTTGTTTCATAGACAAAGATCTACATGATTTGATTTCATGCGAGCGACAGACAAAGGTAGTCGTATATACTGCTGCACTGTTCAAGTAGTGCTCTGTTTACCTTGTAGTGTCTGTTGTCAGTTGTCAAATCTAGATTAACATCGGTTTTGTGTATTTGGTTTATTATTAAGTATTTCTCGCCCGCTTTCTACTTTGTTTCTGTATTTGGCAAGAAAAAGATGTTCTTTCTAGAACGCAGAGAGTACGACTGCAAAGTATTGTGCACCTCGGAAATTTTCAAGACACCTCGGTGAAGGATAAAGACGAAAAATCGGGGATTAGAAAAACCAAAGAAATGTTGCATACGGTATCTTTTCTCAACTTAATTTATCTCTAATGTGAAACTCTAAGTTAATAAATCGTATAATCCTAGCGGCTTCCTCATCAAATGAGATTCCTTATGAACCTTGTCCCAACTTTAGTTGCGGTTCCTGTAGGAACGAGCTTAATTCGTTCACCGGTAGAGTACCAAACGTCGCTGCGATCGGACAAACAGCTGACGCGTATAGCACACTTTGAAAACGGGAGGAAAATGTCTTTCAAAATGTACGTGATATTTTGTCAGTTATTAAACTTAAGATAATTTAATATTGATTACGGTAAGTGCGGATTAGTGCCTTGTGGTGCAGTGTTATCTAAACAAATTTATATTTAAGTTCTACCTGATGGTGAACTCAGTGAATTACATCAAATCCAGGAGTTTTCAATTATTAACCCGGCGTCGGTACGGTGGAGTATAGTATACCAAACTTTACTATGGCCTACAAGGCCAGCAACGGAGAGCAGTTTCGTCAGACTTCATGTATCTTCGTATAGATCCTTATATTATTTGAATTCGTAACGGGCTCAGTCAACGTAAGATCGATGTGTGTATAGTGTGCATTAGTTTTTGAATGTGTTTGTCATACCCCACCGTACCGAAACCGTAACAGGCGATTTTCGACTCATACCCCACCGTGTTTTTATTGACGCTAACAAACATTTCTCAGGTAAGTTTTTGGTTGCTCTAACTACTTTAGTTGTAATAGTTGTTTCTAGTATGGCATATTCTTACGAAAAAGAACAGGAGACATTATTAAAGTTATGGCAAGAAACAGAGGATGAGACGGAAGATAATCAAGCAGCAGAATCTGGATCGGAAGCGGAGGACGATAATATAAGCGAAAGGTCTGCAAATTCGGATACAGAACAAGAAATAGATGACGAAGATCTACTTGATATAGCTGGAAATGAAGAGCGCAGTATCCATAATGTATATGTTGGCAAAGATGGGATTACAAAATGGCAAAAAACTCTCGGAAATTTAGCTTAAAAAACACGAGCAGAGAATTACTCACTTACCAGTGAGTGAAGCGGCTATTTAGAAATATCAAAGACCCATTGCAAATTTGGAAATATTTCCTTACGGACGTAATGCTTTCTGATATTGTAAAATATACAAATTACAAACTAAGAGGAAAAGCCCAGAACTACAACAGACCTGACACACAGCACCTGACAAAAGATACAACAATTGAAGAACTCCAAGCTCTTTTCGGGCTTCTATACATAGCT
This sequence comes from Dynastes maya, assembly GCA_029619315.2. NCBI lineage: Eukaryota > Metazoa > Arthropoda > Insecta > Coleoptera > Scarabaeidae > Dynastes > Dynastes maya. Next base: position 392,138 of record JAROYE020000047.1, read on the forward strand.
GGAACTACCAAGTCAGCTAGGCAACATGTAGATGACCTGTGGGCCACAGATAGCTTAGGAGTTGATATTTTCAGATCAACAATGTGTCAAAAAAGATTTAGTTTGTTGCTACAATGTTTACATTTGACAATACTGAAACAAGAGCAGAGAGAGAGACGCCAATTAAACAAGCTTACGCCTATCAGAGGAATTTTTGACATGTTTGTCGAGAACTGTTTAGCTGTATATACGCCCAGTGAGTATGTGACCTTAGATAAGAAATTGGAATCGTTTAAAGGAAAATGTAGTTTTCGACAATTTATTCCAAAGAAACCAGCGAAATATGAAATAAAGATATTTGCTCTAGTGTCTATTCAAATTTCTGGTCGAAACATAGCTTTCGATAACTGGTTTGCTAGCTACTCAGTCGTGACTAGGTTGCTGACCGAATACAAGCTGACGTTGGTCTGTACCTTACGAAAAAATAAAAGGGAAATCCCACCACAGCTTCTACGGACAAAAAATGTGTTATTGCATTCGAGTTTGCATCATTCCAACACCATTGACGAAAATACTGGAGAAGATCGAAAACCAGAGATTATAACTTTCTATAACGTCACTAAAGGTGGCGTAGACGTTGTTGATGAACTTTCCGGCAACTATGATGTGTCCCGTAATAGCCGTAGGTGGCCTTTTACCATATATGAAAAATCGACAAAATAATCCAAGACTATTTCGCTGCTTGAAAAGGAAAATTAACGAAATTACAGGTGCTTCTAGTTCTGCAAATAATGTTGACTGTGAGCTACCTGGTAAGAAGCAAACACAGGGCTAAAAGATGCTAGACATGTGAACGGTCCAAAGACAGGAAATCCTTTTACCGTTGTATTGCTTGTAAAGAGTTTGTGTGTTTGGGACATGCTACAATAATATGTGATTCATGTTTTAGAAAAACTGTGGAATAGTATTATTTATTATTCGAAACGTACTTTTCATTTTGTTTTCCGTATATTATGTATTTTTGTTTTTATAGCTCGTTAAGATTTGTTGATTTTTTCTTTAATAAAATAATCTTATCATGTATTGTATGTACTTCTAGATAACTTTTATAATACAGGAAGTTGGGGCATGCCCTAGAGTGGTCAAATTGAGGTATCGATTCAGTTACTCTTTAATTCGTGCTAATACCCCACCATATCACTAATGTAACGGAACCTCACCGTACCGACGCCGGGTTAATTAAAAGAAGTAAGTCCCTTCACTCTATTTTATTAATCAAATATTTACATAAATGAAAATAATTCTTCGGCAAAAATAATAAAATAAAAGAAGACTTACTCGTAAACTTTGTATACGGTAAAATTAAGTTATAGTTCAATCAACAAGCAATAGCCATAATTCGAGTCTGCATATGAAAATCTAAGTCGATAGATTTCAAGTTTTGTTGAAATTAAAGTGTTTGCAAATATCTTAAAATTAATGAGAGTCTACTACACGGTTTCGCTAACGGTCGGGGCGGTAAGTAAGATTGTTTCCGATGAATCTCCTGAGGTACGACAATTAACAGTTATATCGTCAATTCTCGTGAAATTCGATCGTAAATATCCTATCACGGGAAAATACCTACCTTGACTTGCAAATTAACGGTTCGACAGAGAGCAGTATTACAAAATTAAGTCTCACTATCTCCAAAATTATCACAGCCTCTTCAACACGTGGTCGGACACTCAGCTGTTGCAATTCTTTCGACAACTTGGGAAATAATATGGTAAAATAAGTTACGGTCACGGAGTCAGAACTTATCAACTCAAGTCGTGTAGAATTAGTAAATTGCTAGAACCTGATCAAGATGATCTCGATAGTAAGTTCTATCAACACAACCAACACGAGTCCAATCAACTTAAAGCTGATAGCGTTGTTAATGCCATCACCACCCACAGAAATCATACGATTTAGACAAGACTAATGCCCGTCTGACCATCATGCAACTTCCATCAGCAACGAAACATTTAACGAGTTACTACTTTCGGACGGCATTCGGGAGCCGTCTTCGAAAGCGAGCTCGGCGGTATCTCTCTGTCGGCCGGTCGGTGTACCGGTATTCCTGATGTCTCTCTGTCCGTGATCGGGAATCTCGGACATATATTTATACGGAAAGCGGCTATGATTCGATAAAACATATTCTGGAAACGAACAAACATGTTACATACAAATAAAATGTTAAAATATTGCACAACAATATTTCAGGCAGGAAAAATATACAGAATATACAAGCATGTTCAAAAGTAATTGTACATTATCTTACAAAAGAATTTAAAGGCAAAATGACATTTGAAATTAATAATAATTTCAGTGGTCTTTAAAAATTGTCCTTTAAATTTTAGGATCGAATAGCGAGTCGTCACAACTTTGAATGAAGGCAATGCATTAAACAAGTTAATGTTTTTACCATTATTACAGATAATACCGCGAAGGTGGTTGAATTCAAAAGCACCGGAGCCTAAACTAGCGTCCTCCAACATTCAATCGCTAGAGAAAGCACCTTTCTGAACGTGGTGATGTATTCGCCGGATAGTACATCAGTATTCGGTTGTCATACTTGGTTGGGGTCTATCGTACACCACGACACCTTTAGTGTAACTTTTTGTGTAAACATAATTAAAAGGTAATTTATACAGGAACTGGTCCAAATATGGGACCTGTATGAAACATGGCCTTCCAGTGCTTTGCTAAAACCACTAGCTCCATCCATTATCTGAAACGTAATTTTCGTCTGTCTAAGTTACAGACCATTTCTCACAAAATGGCTAGTTAACTGATCACAGTTTGTTGGTCGGAGTTATGAATATTTGTTCTCGAGTTTTCGACAATTTTTCACGTAAGTTAAGATTTTTTGTGAAAAACGCCATTGAAAATTTACCCTAAATCGTTAAGTATAACGTACCTATAAAAATACGTTATGATTTTGAGGTTAGAAAACATTTGTCGACAAATAACTGTCAGGCATACGTTGTGTGAAATATGCGCCCCTTTCCTGTTTGCAATATGAGCTTGGGCCCATAGTAGTGTCGAGGTAAAGAAAAGGGTTTCTAAATGCAAACTGGACAATTTATACGATGGACTTGTCGAAACAATTATAGCATGTGGAGCTAACAATTCAATAATAAGGCAAATGCGCTTAGAGGATGATGGAAAATCACTTGAATCACAATCCAATTAGGCAATGTGATTGAAACTACAGCAAAAAGTAAAATTCAAATTGAAGCAGAACAAGAGGCGCATCAAGAGGTAAACAGCATGAAAGTCATAAGTAATTGCACAAAATTTAAAGGTAAGCACCTGATTATCAAATGTCCAGCTTTCGGTAAAACTTGCAACTTCTGTAAAACTAAAAACCACTTTGAGAATGCATGTCGTAAAAAAGGGAGATGTTGGGTAGGCAACTAGTGTTGCACTTAGTCACTAAGGGACACAGACAAGTAACATTACAGTGGTGTGGCATGTGCGCAGGAGTACTCATGTAGAATTAAGATGGATGAATATATGTTGGTATAAAAAAGTATAATTCCGTTTTATTGAAATCATCCTCTTCCACACTTACAAGAACGAACCAGAACACAACACAATTAGGACCACGATTTAATAATGTATTTTTCTGCAGGTCACTATGCGTAGCAACAGAAAAATTGAGAAAGGTATGAAAAGAAAGCAATATGGAGTTGGCGATACGAAATATGCTAGAAAAAAATGGGACTGAAAAAAGCTGCTAAACAATTTAATGTTCCTAGGACGACTCTCCAAAGGTTAGCGCATCAATACCAAGAAACAAATTCTGAACCTTCTAATGTTAAGTCAAAACTAGGAAGAAAAACAGTTTTGAGACAAGAAATAGCGGCAGAGTTAGTGGAATACAGCTTGGCAATGGAAGGAATCTATTATGGCTTGATCAGAAAGGACTTACGTAAGATGGCATACACTTAATCATTTCTGAAGCGGCATGAGGCAGTTTTATCTTAGCCTAGACCAATTGGAACTTCATTTGCTAGAGCACTTAGCTTTAACAAGGAAAATGTGCAAGAACTTTTCAACTTTTTGGAGCTTGAATATTCTAAACATAATTTCGGACCGCAATCCCCCAATAGGCGCATGCTCGCCTTAAGGCGGGCAACAATCAAACCTCATTTACTTTCACATTATACATAACATCGAGGCAAACAGGCGTCCTTGCCTTTTGACGGAGGTCTAGCCTACCGGCAATATAGGCGAATTTTATCGTGCTCCCCACATAAGCGCAGAACGATCAGTGTATTGTAAAAAAGGCGCCAGAACGGATCGAATAATTATTGCGCCGCGTTGTGTGTTTTCAGTGTTATAAAATAAATGCTTTGACAGTTTGATCAGGCTGCAAAAATTGTAGGTAAATAATAATAATAATTAAACTGTGTTGCAAACGTGAATTTGATAATAACAGTCGATAACCTCAACCCGCCTAATGGCGGACCTGCCGGTTCATGAGAAAAAAAATTGTTGCTTATAAATGAATTTTCTAAATAAATTTTGAAGTACTTATAGACGTATAGACGAAAGCACCGATATGATGTATCTACCTTGTGATGACATTTCCACAACTGCTGCAAGGCATTCTAGAACTAACACGGCCACCACAATGCAATTAAGTCCAAAACCATCAACATCAGCCGTAATAGTTGTAACGTACAAGACTTTTGGACAGAAGTGTATACCCACTAGAAGCACCTGCTATTAGTTGAATTCCTTAATTCACTTATTTTTTTCTTAAATACATATGCTTCCTTGGCATATTATTCATGTGCTTACTTATAAAATTTTCAATTTAGTTTATTTGATGTTAAAATAACACAGGCCTGCGATAGAAAAATTGTTAAAAATATAATCAGTGATTTTTATAGTCTTTTTTTCGCTGATTACGGGAAAAATAATGAAAAAATTCTATCACGCAGAGTTTAGTTACAAATTCCACTTAAAATTACGGACAATTAACCTTCCAGTAGTCGCGCACGGTCTCTGAGACCGGCGTTTAATTCACAAATTATTTATGCTGTCAATAATCCTCAAGTACAAATTTTGAGAAGAAAATATTTGGGAAAACTATCGCATGAATTGGTTTTACCGCATGCGAAAAGACGTGCTGCAATGTCAAACCTTCCACGTATCTTAAAATTTCGGTTGCATGAATTTTGCGGAATTGAAGCAGAAGTTCAGCAGAAGTTTTATTTTAATTAAAAAAAAATTATTGTGTTTCATTTATACCTTCCAATCGCATTATTTTTTGTTTTAAAATTTGTTACATTAGAATAAAGGTTACCGGTCTCAATCTTAATTAGGCTTAAAAAAATTTATGTTCTCTTAGATCCACTTAAAGGTAATTAATAAGTAAAGATTTCAAGGTTCTTTTAGGGAATTAGCCATTTTTACGTTGACCAGACAATAGTACAACTAACCAAATCTAGTTCAAACTGGAATATTTTCCAGTCTGCACCAATCCCTCCGTCTTGCCCCTCCCCTCCACTACAGTAGCTGTCAAGTCTTTGTTTGCTTTCTTCATACAGTGTGTCTCTTGACTCTGTTGACATGTGTTTTCTTAATTTTGTTAAAGTGGCAAGTGTTTCATTTTATATTTTGTGTTGTTAATTTACGATGGCTTCTGGAAGATGTGTTACTTCACCCGATTGTTTCTGCTACATTTGTGATAATTATGTAATAAAAAAGCAACAAAGGAATATTTCCGATTTCGTTAAACAGTTGCCTACTTTGGCATGGAGTTAGGCGATCAAGAAAAACCTTTGTTTCGTTTTGGCATTCTCGTGGTGTGGAGGGAACCGAAAAATCACAGCAATGGCTGCCTATTTTTGTTCTTGCAATGTGCAAGGTTTCAACTTAAAAAATAAACATGAGATATCTTATCCTAACATGGCACCAGCGATCCGCCCTGTTCCGCATGGTCCTACTATACCGATACCTTCTCTACCAGTTAGTCTACATAACGTTTTAGATGAGACAGACATATTGTCTCAACCGTGTGTTAGTGAAGAAGACAGTGAGGTCAGTGACATTTATGATCCTGGATAAGCGGACCTATACCTTCCACTCAATTTGAATTGAATGATTTGGTCAGAGACTTAGGCCTTACAAAGGACTCAGCGGATGTTTTAGGTTCAAGATTGAAGGAAAAAAATTTGTTGGCTTGTGGTACGTTTTTTTCGTGGTATCGAAATAGAGAAAAGGATTTGGTCTCTTTTTTTACTCAGGAAGGTGACCTAGTTTATTGTAACAACATCCCTGGAGTTATGGCAAGTTTCAATGCTGAGTATGTACCGGAAGATTATACATTATACATGCATGATTACAATACTCTTTGTACTTAGTCAGTGGATTATTCGATACACCATCACAAATTTGCTAAAATCGAGATCTTTCTGTAGCACTCTCGAACTTTTCTAAAACGCGATTATATTTTGCGTCATGTATAGTCAGTAGCTGTGTATGCACTCCGTCCATAATTTGCAGAGACTCCAATAATGATAACGATCTATTTTTTAATTGGTCTATTGCGTCAGCTAATCCTTTATAGTAGCTACGAATATTTTTTAAATCTGTTTCAATGGAAATATCTTGAAATTTCGACTGGCTTTCCTTAATAGCTGCAGCTTCGGCAGAATTAAATTGTGAAACAACAGCTTCTACTATTTTGAAATGTTCAGCATAATAGAAAGCTGCCTGCAACCATGTCCCCGAATGTGTAAGAATTGGCTCCGGTGGTTGACGAACACAAGGACACTCTGTGTGAAATGATCGTAGGCGTTTGGGAGATTTCAAAAATATTTTTTTGTGCTTGCTATTAATGCATCTACCTCCGGAGAGCATTGTCGAATGGTTTCTGCCACAAGATGTAAAGCATGCACTTTACACGTAACATGTAAACACTTGCAACCATATTCAAGAAGAGAACGGCCTACCGAACGCATTATCGCTGCGCCATCGCTCATAAACATCAACACTTTATCTTTTGAAATTTGAAATTTTTGTCATCGATCACATGACGTCTGCCAAAATTTCAAGCAAAAACACAATTGGTTTTAACAGTCGTCGAAAGCAAGCAACTTTTGCGTTTTTTTAAAATGGAAAAAGTCGAATATCGTTCAGTGATTAAGTACCTTCATTTGAAAGGGAAAAACTATGCAGAAATCAAAGCCGAACTGGATGCTGTTTATGGCGAGCCTGCACCGTCGCTAGCAACAGTGTCATTTTGGAAAGCTGAATTTGTTCGTGGTCGTAAGAGTGTATTTGATGATGAACGTCCAGATGCTCCAAAAACCGTCACTACAGAAACCATCAGTAAAACCCCATGATATGATCATGGCAGACCGTCGAACCAAAATGCGTGAGATAGCAGAGGTTCTAAACATCTCGACTGGACGTGTACATAACATCATACACAAACATTTGAATATGAAAAAGCTATCCGATAGGTGCTGCGTTTGCTCACTGTCGACCAAAAACGCACACGTGTGACGAATTGGAATAAGCTTTTGGCCATCCGAAGGAATTTTTTCGCCGATACGTCACTGTTGATGAAACGTGGATCCATTACTACACGTCGGAGACAAAGGAATAGTCAACACAGTGGAGAAAAAGCGGTGAAGGCTCACCGAAAAGGGCCAAGACCACCCGATCGGCCAGAAAGGTGATGGCGACTGTTTTTTGAGATGCGAAACCTAAAAAAATGGCTCGCAGGACGCCGTTTTGCAACGAATGATGAGGTCATGACCGAAACTTCACACTATTTTGAGGAGCTCGAGCAAAATTACTTTTCGGAAGGGATAAAAAAGTTGGAAAACCGTCATATCAAGTGTATTGAGGCAAAAGGAGACTATGTAGAAAAATAAATGAGAAAAAGAACAAATATCGTGCGTTTTCTTAATTAGGCTAGATTAATGTCAAACTACCCTCGTACCATAAGAGAACCAAACATATTGACGTGCGATATCATTTTGTTCGCAAAGCTGTTGTTAATAGTTGCATTAAGATTACATATTTACCTTCGTCTGAAATGACAGCTGATGTATTAACAAAAAGTTTGTGTTCAGTTAAACATAACAAATTTGTGTTAGGTTTAGGTATTGTAAAAAATCTGCAGTATTAATACGGTGGGGGTTGGGGGAAGACACGTGGGTCATCATCACTCAGTACTTGGCTTGATGATGATGAGCCACGTGTCTTCGAAGTTTATTGTAACAACATCCCTGGAGTTATGGCAAGTTTCAATGCTGAGTATGTACCGGAAGATTGGAGACTTTTTGATTTTTCAAAAAGAAGCTTGAAAGCAGTTCTTCTACACAGCGGTAACAAGTATGCTTCAGTACCTGTTGGTCATTCGGTTCACTTAAAGGAAACATACCAAAACCTTAAGCTGGTCCTCAACAAACTTAGCTATTCGAGCCATAAATGGACGATTTGTGGCGATTTAAAAGTCATTTCAATGTTGCTTGGTCAACAGACTGGATACACAAAGTTTCCATGTTTTCTTTGTGAATGGGATAGCCGTGACAGAAAACAGCATTAGATTGAGAAAAAATGGCCAGCCAGAAAAATTTTGGAGGTCGATACAAAGAATATTGAGAGGATGAGCCCCGTAGATCCAAAAAAAGTTTTGCTTCCTCCACTTCACATCAAATTGGGTCTAATGAAACAATTTGTTAAGGCCTTATCAAAGGAAGGGCAACGCTTTAGATATTTTTGTGAGCAGTTTCCTGGCTTATCTGAGGCGATGTTAAAAGAAGGACCTGACATCCGAAAACTTACGAAGGATGGCAACTTTGAGACAAACATGGACCCAAAAGAAAAAGCAGCATGGGTATCTTTCAAACTTGTTGTAACCGCGTTTCTTGGGAACAAAAAGAATCCTGACTACAAGGCCATGGTAGCAGAAATGTTGGAAAGCTTCAAGAATTTAGGCTGTAACATGAGCCTAAAACTATATTTTCTCCACTTGCACCTTGACTACTTTCCAGAAAATCTCGGTGCTGTCAGCAAGGAACAAGGCGAAAGATTTCATCAAGATATAAAGGAAATCGAAAAGCGATATTGCCACGGTGTTATAAAACGCAAAATAGCATCTCATATGTACAGGATGTACGGTAGACGACGGAGACGCTGACGAGAGATATTCACGCGAATTGAAGGAAGTATTGAATTATGATTCCGACTTAGATGAAATAGGAAGAAAGTAAGAAAAAGACAAAAGATGGGTAGAAGAGCAGGGAAAAGTTAAAAATTAAGAAGAAAAGGGATTAGTAGGGGATTAGAGAGATAGTGTAATAAAAAGTGTTGTGAGTTCCGTCACCTAGTTACCCCTTTAAGAAGAACGATAAGTAGAACTTCAGGTAAGTACCTCTCAATATATATTAGAATTAGAGCGAGTACACCCCCAGACACACAGAGAACGCGACAACATCAAGGAAGGTGGAATGTTAATATGATAGCGGACTACTGCTGGATTCTCAAAAGGGACGATCCCCAGCGATCCTAAAGCACAAAACGAAGCTTTGATGGGAAGCGAAAACGATACTACAAAGACTTTTAAACATGGAGATCATTCAGTTTTACTAATTTTGAGTTGTTTTTATGAAAAATGTTTGGTTACTTATGATTTTAATAAAATGAGAAATAAAATATACATTCCATAATTTTTTTGTATTTAGCTTACTATTCCTAAAATACGTCCGTTTTTTTGTGAAAAAACCTTACGTGATAGAAAAAAACGCGGTGTAGTATCACTGCATTGTACCAGAACGCGTCGCACAGTATTAGAACTACCAGAGGCATCGTCTTCAGTTGAAAATGGATCATCAAATCTGCAAGAATCCACTTCAAAAATATTATCTAGCACCTTTACACCTCGCAGGAAACGCCCTCGTTCCCTTCTACCAGAATTTGAGGAAGGGACTAATATTATTACACCCAATGGTGGTGGTTTTACTGGAGATGTAATGCATCTTACAGCACATTCAAAGGAGTGCAGGGGAATACTTTGGCAAAAGAGAAATTTCCAGTTGCATAAGAATAACGTCGTATTTCGTGGAAATACAAAGCTTCCAGGAAGTTTTAGGGACTTAAAAACTCCTTACCAATGTTTCAGTTATTGCTTCACAAAGAAACTTCTTGATCATATTGCAGAGCAGACGAACCTATATGTGTATCAGGCAGATATCAAAACATTTACAGTGTCTAGTACCGACATTAGAAAGTACATAAGAATATTGATCAATAATGATAGCAAGGACTGTGGGGTAGTATGACAAACAACAGAGAGTATCGGCACACTCCTCACCACACAAAATGTTATAATTAATTCGGAACAGCTGTTTCAAAGGCTCACCGGGCCCCAATTTTCAACCGAGTTACCGAATAAATCTGAACGAAAAATCTAAAAACTTTTACTTTAATTCTACCATGCATGTCTATCCCTCCTTTCGAGGAAAAAAGAAGGGTATATATATACAAATGTGTCTAAACATGTAACTGTGTATATCTATTTCCGGATACCTACTTTTCTATCGCTTAACTCTAACATGCTGGGTATATGTGAAACGGCCAAGGGTCTTATCCCGCCCTCGTAGAAAAGAGCGAGACGAAAGGAAGGTTACTTCCCGCTAATTCTCTATCTACGCACTCTAAGGATACTAAACAAATCAATACATAAATTGCAGAACACCGAGACTCGGTCTCCGTCAAGTGTGGACTGAAAAGTTCTTTTACCATAATAAATCAAACAAGCAAGAGAAATGAAGTGGCGCATTCTCCTTGTTCAGGAGCTGCGAATGTTTTTTTCTCTTTTTTCAGGTACATTGTCCCAAATGCGCCCAATTCCCGGGGTGAAATTACGTTTTTAATTAATTTGAGGTTTTCCAATGTGATTACATGTCTTGTGTTATTCATATGGTCAGCTACACTTGACGCTCCTGTTCGACCGAATCTATAGCATCTCATGTGTTCATTAAATCTAGTACCTATCGCCCGTTTTGTAGAGAATTAGCGGGAGAATTCTGAGAATCTGTTGTTTGTCAAGAATATTGATATATATGTCTATATATCGATATTCAAACGCTGGAGAATATTGGGGTCGGTACTCATTTGAACCAATACGCTTAGCAATGCCTTCGAAACGATTGTACATGATCCGCAAGTATCTCCATTTCAACGAAAATTCGAAGCATATAAAACGAGGAGAGCCTGGGTTTAATCCATTGTATAAAATTCGGCCATTAATGCAACATTTTAACACAAGATTTGAAACAGAACCCAAATTGCCGCGATTATGCGTAGATGAGCAAATGTGCAATACCAAAATGAATGCTCCCTTACGACAATACATGCCAGTTAAACCTCACAAATGGGAGTTCAAACTATTCGTACTGTGTGATAGCAATGGATACCCTTAGCTTTGAGGTCTTCACCGGTACAGGCAGCAACATCAATTTACCTGATATGCCTGACTTGTCATCCGCAGCTAATGTTGTTGTTCGTTTGTGTCAAGCAATTCCTAATTTTGTAAATCATATTGTCTACTTTGACAATTTTCATACCACATTGCCTCTCCTTGTTTATCTAAGAAGTACATAGAGGCATTTATGCATTAGGAACGATTCGTAGTGGTCGCACTCCCAATTTTAAATTGCCAGGGGACAAAGATAAAGGTCTTGCTAAAGCAGGCAAACGTTCCTCTGTTGAATACTCTGGAAATGCACATGGCGTAGATTTGACGAGTTTTGTGGAAAGACAATAAAAATGTACGCTTAGCATTTACGTATGTTGGTGTTCTGCCATTCAAATGTACTTAGAATGAGGGACAACAGCAAGGTTAATAGATTCAACCGAGCTACAAGAGAGTACATGCAGATTGACTGTCCCAATATCATACGGGAATATAACTATCACATGGGTGGAGTGGATCCAATGGAAGGGCTACTTGGAAGATACCACATTCGTTTAAAAACTCGTAAATTGACATTACGTCTACTTTACCATTTGATAGATATGGCTATTGTAAATTCGTATTTCCTATTCAAGCAGATCCACAACGATTCACCAACATTACCTATATTTCGGGCACAGGTAGCAGCAGTACTTTATGCTAACGAAGACATAGAAAAAGGGCCTAGGAGACCAACGCTTACTTCATATCAAGAAACAGCGGATCAAAGAAAGCCCACTAGCAGGACATATATCCCCCAGCCAGATATTAGATTCGACGGCTCGAATCACATGCCAGACATCTTGGATAGAAGTGGCAAAATGTGTAAAAATAAAGGATGCATAAAAGAAACACAAGTATTTTGCAATAAGTGTAATCTAAATTTGTGTTTGTCAACACAGAAATGCTTTAAGGAGTTTCACACCAAATAGCAAAGATTGTAACTATAGCGTTCCATGTTACTAATAAACGTATTGTTCTTAATACGGCAGGTACGCCTAAAGGCGGAGTACCTTTTTTGATCCCTACAGCCCTTGAACAAGTATGATACACATTTATAAGCGTAAATTCATCTTACTAATAAATCAACCCTAAAATGAATTTTTCAGTATAAAAAATGGCCTGTTAGAGGGTTAACGTAGACGAGACGGGTCTGTCAGTAGTCCAAAGCAAAGTTCTGAGCATTGTGGGGCACAAATGTAAAGGACAGATAGCTGCTTTAACATCAGCAGAACGTAGGTCATTGGTTACAATAACACTGGGGAACAATTTGTAACACAATTTCTGTTGAGTTTGGTTTTTAAGCTGTTTTATAGTTAATTAGGCATGCTGGTTTCAAAGCTGTAGTTAGTTTTCTTCTACCACGTCAAGTTTTATCTCTACACCTTATGAGAATGTGGTCATAGGAAGCACTCTGACTCTCCTATTGGCTAACACAAACCTTCTCCGATGGGCGCCGGGTGAATGACGCATAGAACAGCGAGAGGTTTATACTTGTCTGGACTTGTTCAGTTACGCCCGAGATACTGTAGTGAGACCTGTGTCGCTCTGAAACGGTGCAGCCCATTCCGACGTGGAGTCTGAGTTCTTGTTTATATACAAGGTTAGCAGTGTTTAGTGTTTATTTATTTTGTTACATATGTGGCAGTTTTGGCATTCCCAATCAAAGGACAAAGATCAGTACATTCGTCAGGCAAGTCTATTTTGCCTATTTTAAAGTGAAAATTGGTGATCAAGATAAATCATGGGCCCCTCACAAAGTGTGCAAGCAGTGCGTTGAGGGTTTACAGATGTGGACCAAGGGAACACGTGATAAACTTCCATTTGGTATACCTATGATTTGGCGAGATCATTCAAGTGTTACTTTTGTATAGTGAAAACGTCAGGATATAACAAGAAAAACAAATGTAAAATAGAGTATCCTAGTTTACCATCAGCTATACGCCCAGTGCCTCATTCAAACGAAATCCCACTGACAGTTTTCAGTTTCTCTTTGGAAATACGGAAATACGAGTCTGGTGAAGATCAAAGTGACCCCAACGATGAAGATTTTGAAATTAAAGATGATTCCGTTCGTAATGGATTTGACCATGAATTTGGTACTTTCGAAGTGATGATGGATTTGTGTATTGCCATAACGTACAGGTTTTACATAGCTGCACAGAGTTGGACTTTAAGACTATATCGCAATGATGAGGACTGTTTTACGAATACTTCAAAGGAGAGCTTAATGTGTTCTCCTCCACAATGGAAATTTATTTGGCTAGTCCCGATAGGCCATTCAGATTGGCTGAATGACTCATCGTATAGTCCTATAGATTAATATTATATCTATATATAATTTATTGGTCTCATATAATGAACTCATCGGTATAGTACCTTATATATATATATATATATATATATATATATATATATATAGGCCTTATTTAGTTACTTTGCTTACCAATCAGTCGTCCATAAACTGATTGGTAATGCGTTTGATTCGAAAATGAGCTTGAAAAGTTGAGTCGCTGTAATCGGAAACTGTGTTCTCAACAAAATAGTCCACCTTTTGTATCTTTTGCGGTGCAACATCCATTTCATCACCGGATGACTCGGATGAGGTAATTGATTCACTATCACTCTCATCAACAAAAAGTAAACCAATAATATGCTAAAAATATTACACATTTATTTTGTCGTGAAAATATAGAAAGACACACATATTTTTACTTACCTTGTCCATTTTATCCATTTCAAACTACGAATAATAACCTATATTCTTAATCAAAACGTAGCTAGAAAAGTGTACCCTGTAGCGGCATAAGTGAATAACCATTAAATAACTGTGTGTGTGACATTCAACCAGCGTTCCAAGCACCAGTAGTTTACTACTTCACCGTTTATTACACGATGCACTTGGGGGTAAATATATGGGTAATAGCTTCACGCTTCGAAAGCTAATATCGAATCAACAGTCAGTGGGGGCAAGTAGTGTGACAGAACATAACCCAGATTTGTCACACACGTTTACATTTGAAGCTGAAAGTTTTCAAGAGGATGCCGATAGTGATTATTTATGTAAAGAAGTATACCCGAATCAGTTAAGAGGTCGGCTAGAGGGTCAAAGCCAAAGAGATTTGATTATTATGTTACATATATGTGTACTAATCATAGTTCCAACCTTGAAGAGGATCCTTTTATATTTTTTGAAGCCTTTTCAAGACCGGACAAAGAAAAATGGAAGCTGGCTATGACAGAAGAGATGCGCTCTTTTGAAGAAAACGATGCTCGGGAGTTGCAAGTGTTCCAGAAGAAGGTCGTGTAGTGGAGTGCAAATGGGTGTTAAGAAAAGTTGAGTGTGATAACAAAGTGCGGTATCCTGCCAGGTTAGTAGCAAAAGGTTTTACGCAACAATAGGGAATTGACTACGATGAAACATTTTCACCTGTAGTGCGGCATTCAACCTTACGGTTGTTAATTGCACTTTCTGTTGAATTAGATTTAAAAAACACTCATCTAGATGTAAATACTGCTTTTCTGAACGGAATTCTGGAAGAAGAATGCCTGGTAATGAAGGCAAAGTTTGCAAATTAAAAAAGGCTATTTACGGGCTCAAATAGTCTTCCACAGCTTGGAACCGGAAAGTAGACGATGTTTTGAATTTAATAGGTTATGTAAAATCTGATTTAGAACCTTGCGTATATATAAAGCATAAATGTAAGATGATTTTTTCATTTTCTCTAAAAAATACTTTGGAAGTAGAATTAAAAAAAGACGAAGTTCGAAATTCAATTCAAGCAAGACAATGTCTTGGAATGCAAATTAAACGTACAGATAACGGTTCTATAACTTTAGATCAGGAAGAATGCCTAAATCAGTTGCTTAAAAGGTTTAATATGGAAAATTGTAAGCTTGTAATAACTCCTTTGGAAATTAATATACATTTTGATGATGAAATCAGTAAGCATTTTCCATACCAGCAGTTAATGAGGAGTTCAATGTACTTAGCAGTACTTACTCGCCCTGATATTTCATATCGTGTTAGTTTCTTAGTCAGCTTAATAACTGTTATACAAAAGCATACTGTGAAAATGTGAAACGCATTTTAAGGTACTTGCATGGTACCAGAAGTTATTGTTTGGAGTACAGCAAAGGTAATAAAGAATTGGAAGCATGTGTCGATGCTGATTGGGCAGGTAATGTGAAAGACAGAAAATCATACACAGGGTTTGCACTTAAATTGTCCAATTCTGGTTTTTTGGGAAATTAGGAAGCAATCGCCGAATATATAGCATTGGCAGAAGCTTCAAAGGAGGCTATTTATCTTCGGAATTTCCTACGTGAATTAGTAGAGTCCGGTAACAGGGAGCCGTGCCATAGCCGTACCTGCTTAGTATACAAAAATAATAGTAAGAAAACAGAAAAAAAATAACAGAACTAATACATAATTATAATATGTGAAAAGTAGTGAAACACTCGCCCTTTTAAGCAGCCTTGACTACAGAACAGTAAAACCAAAAAGCACCATTATCAGTATTAACATCATATGGATAAGAGTGGCAAAACGTTGACACCATTAGATGTGTTTCCACAGTTGTATCGGTGAGCGATGTTTGCCGTGGTAAGAAAATAAGTTTATATTTTGAAAAAGAGCGTTCAACATCTACCGATGTTATACATGCATGATTACAATACTCTTTGTACTTAGTCAGTGGATTATTCGATACACCATCACAAATTTGTTTTAGTGTGCTAAAATCGAGATCTTTCTGTAGCACACTCTCGAACTTTTCTAAAACGCGATTATATTTTGCGTCATGTATAGTCAGTAGCTGTGTATGCACTCCGTCCATAATTTGCAGAGACTCCAATAATGATAACGATCTATTTTGTAATTGGTCTATTGCGTCAGCTAATCCTTTATAGTAGCTACGAATATTTTTTAAATCTGTTTCAACGGAAATATCTTGAAATTTCGACTGGCTTTCCTTAATAGCTGCAGCTTCGGCAGAATTAAATTGTGAAACAACAGTTTCTACTATTTTGAAATGTTCAGCATAATAGAAAGCTGCCTGCAACCATGTCCCCGAATGTGTAAGAATTGGCTCCGGTGGTTGACGAACACAAGGACACTCTGTGTGAAATGATCGTAGGCGTTTGGGAGATTTCAAAAATACTTTTGTGCTTGCTATTAATGCATCTACCTCCGGAGAGCATTGTCGAATGGTTTCTGCCACAAGATGTAAAGCATGCACTTTACACGTAACATGTAAACACTTGCAACCATATTCAAGAAGAGAACGGCCTACCGAACGCATTATCGCTGCGCCATCGCTCATAAACATCAACACTTTATCTTTTGAAATTTGAAATTTTTGTCATCCATCACATGACGTCTGCCAAAATTTCAAGCAAAAACACAATTGGTTTTAACAGTCGTCGAAAGCAAGCAACTTTTGCGTTTTTTTGAAAATGGAAAAAGTCAAATATCGTTCAGTGATTAAGTACCTTCATTTGAAAGGGAAAAACAATGCAGAAATCAAAGCCGAACTGGATGCTGTTTATGGCGAGCCTGCACCGTCGCCAGCAACAGTGTCATTTTGGAAAGCTGAATTTGTTCGTGGTCGTAAGAGTGTATTTGATGATGAACGTCCAGATGCTCCAAAAACCGTCACTACAGAAACCATCAGTAAAACCCCATGATATGATCATGGCAGACCGTCGAACCAAAATGCGTGAGATAGCAGAGTTCTAAACATCTCAACTGGACGTGTACATAACATCATACACAAACATTTGCATATGAAAAAGCTATCCGATAGGTGCTGCGTTTGCACACTGTCGACCAAAAACGCACACATGTGACGAATTCGAATAAGCTTTTGGCTATCCGAAGGAATTTTTTCGCCGATACGTCACTGTTGATGAAACGTGGATCCATTACTACACGTCGGAGACAAAGGAATAGTCAACACAGTGGAGAAAAAGCGGTGAAGGCTCACCGAAAAGGGCCAAGACCACCCGATCGGCCGGAAAGGTGATGGCGACTGTTTTTTGAGATGCGAAACCTAAAAAAATGGCTCGCAGGACGCCGTTTTGCAACGAATGATGAGATCATGACCGAAACTTCACACTATTTTGAGGAGCTCGAGCAAAATTACTTTTCGGAAGGGATAAAAAAGTTGGAAAACCGTCTTATCAAGTGTATTGAGGCAAAAGGAGACTATGTAGAAAAATAAATGAGAAAAAGAACAAATATCGTGCGTTTTCTTAATTAGGCTAGATTAATGTCAAATTACCCTCGTACCATAAGAGAACCAAACATATTGACGTGCGATATCATTTTGTTCGCAAAGCTGTTGTTAATAGTTGCATTAAGATTACATATTTACCTTCGTCTGAAATGACAGCTGATGTATTAACAAAAAGTTTGTGTTCAGTTAAACATAACAAATTTGTGTTAGGTTTAGGTGTTGTAAAAAATCTGCAGTATTAATACGGTGGGGGTTGGGGGAAGACACGTGGGTCATCACTCAGTACTTGGCTTGATGATGATGAGCCACGTGTCTTCGAAGTGGCCTTCCCGAGTTAATTAATAATTTGTGTGGTGCGGAGTGTGCCGTGAATATTGTGTTTGTAATACAACTGTTAATTTTAAATTAGATACCGGTGCGCAAGTAAACGTGATACCTTATAACATTTTTTCAAAATTGAAATTAAATTATTTGCTTAAGAAAAGTTCACTTAATACAACAAACTACGGGGATGCGAGGTTAAAAATAGTAGGTGAATGTTCATTGACTGTTCGAATTAAAAAAGAAATGTCCGATATAAATTTCGTAATAATAGAAACTAATCTGAAAGCGATTCCTATTTTAGGTATTTCTGTTATTAAAACATTTAATTTGCTTGAAGTAAATATTGACCAAGTAAATAAATCAGCTTTTTCTGATGACTGGAAATTAGTAGTAGAAAACAATAAAGATTTATTTCAAGGCCTGGGAAGAATTACAATAGAACCATATGACTTTATATTAAAAGAGAATTACACGCCATCTGTAACACCCTGTTGTCATATACCCTTTCAATCGATGGAACCCTTCAAAATAGAACTGGATAAAATGGTGAAAGATAAAACCATTTTACCAGTCAGTAAACCTACCGAGTTTGTCAATCCGATTGTTCTCGTCAAAAAACCAAATAATGAAATCCGAATTTGTTTAGATCCAAAAGCACTAAATAGCGCAATCAAACAAGAACATTTCCAAATTCCAACATTTAATGATTTCACGCTTGATTTAGTAGAATCAAAATATTTCACGGTTTTAGATGCAAATAAAGGTTTTTGGCAAATAGGTCTCTTTGAACAAGCTTCCAAATAAACAACATTTGCACTTTACGGTAGATATAGGTTTTTGAGGCTACCGTTTGGTTTATCGTCGGCACTTGAAATTTTTCAAAAAACTTTTATAAAAATCTTCAAAGATACTAAAGGTATCAAAATATATATAGATGATTTAATTATACATGCGAGAACATTAGAGGAACATAATGACATTTTGCAACAAGTTTTAAATAGAGCTAGATTGATGGGAGTTTGTTTCAATTTAAATCAATGTCAATTTGCTGTTAATAAAATTAAATATGTAGGACATATTTTAACTCCGAATGGAATAAAACCAGATAAACATAAAATAGAAGTGATTCAGCAAATTAAAATTCCAGAAAATGTTAGAGAATTAAGTAGATTTTTGGGTATGGTAACTTATCTGTCAAGATTTATTCCTAACTTGTCCAATTTAACTTATCATTTAAGGCAATTGTTAAAGAAGCAGACTATGTGGCGTTGGACTGATTTACATTAAAAAGAATTGAATAATCTAAGAGATTTTAACAAAAGAACCAGTTGTAGAATATTACAATGAAAACGTACCAATAATTTTCTCAGTAGATAGCTCAAAATTCGGTATGGGCGCTAAAATATTACAAAATGGTAAACCAGTTGCATACGCATCTAAAATTCCAACAGATGTACAAAGCAATTATGCCTAAATTGAAAAGGAAACCCTTGCGATATTATTTGGCTGTCAGAGATTTCATCAGTATTTGTTTGGAAAAAAATTTCTTGTTGAGACTGATCACAAACCCTTTGAAATTATATTTAAAAACCTTTAGATAGATGCCCGGTAAGATTGCAACGAATACGTATAAATTTACAATATGATTTAGAAGTACAATACAAACCTGGAAATAGATTTACAATTAAATTTCATAAACTACGTTAGTGTTAGTCTACAACAGTTTGATCAAATCAAAACGGAAACTCGAAATGATCCTGAATTATGTGAATTGTTAAAAGTTATCAAAGAGGGTTGGCCTGAAAACAAAAGGAAAGTACATGAATTAGCAAAACCATATTGGTCAGTACGAGCAGAAATAAATGAAATTAGAGGAGTTTTATTTAAAGGCAATCAAATAATAACATCCAAGTCTTTAAGAAACGAAATGATAAATAGACTGCACTACAATCATATGGGAATCACTAAAACACTACTGAAAGCAAAAGAGTTAATTTATTGGCCTTTTATGACTCAGCAAATAACAGATCACATAAAAAAATATCACTTGTGCTAAATTTCAAAATTCAAATTCTAAAGAACATCTAATGAATAGAGAAATTGCAAATCGACCTTGGAAAATAGTAGCAGCTGATTTCTTTCAATTTAATGATAATATGTATCTATTGATTATTGCCATATACTCAAAGTATCCAGAAATAGCATGTTTAAATAATAATACCACTAGTACTTTTGTGATTCACCACTTTAAACCAATCTCTGTCAGACCTGGAAAACTCAATGTTTTATACACCGACAATGGACCTCAATTTGTTAACGAAGCTTTTCAGAATTTTTTAAAAGATTGGGAAATTACACATCGAACAAGCAATCCCCATTTTCCACAATCCAATGGTTTTATCGAACGACACGTTTAAACAGTGAAAAAACTTGTAAACAAGGCTTTAGAAGAGAATAAAGACATGTACGTAGTGTTATTAGAATATAGGTCGACACCAGTTGATCATACTATGCCATCTCCAGCAGAAATTCTTTTTGGAAGAAAAATCAAACGTAACATCCCGATTTCTGATAAACTACTGAGACCAAAATCACACAATTATAATCACGTGTTACGAAAGAAACAACAAAACCAAAAGAAATGTTTTGATAAAAATGCTAATATTTTATCACCTTTGCATAAAAATGAAAGAGTACTTATACAAGGGGAAGATAAATTGTGGAAACCAGGAAAAATATTAAAAATTGATAAAAATAAGCCTCGATCGTATTTGGTATCATATGAAAACAATGACAAAACATTTTATAGAAATAGAAGATTTTTAAGAAAATGTGATAATGGTAACACTCTCAATAATGACCTATATGAAGTCACTAGCAATTTACCTTCAACTATACCAAAGCGAAGTAATCGTCAACCACCGGCATATCTCAAAAATTACATTTTATGTTGAATGAAT